>JAXGGA010020246.1:0-18615 GCA_038373865.1 Uloborus plumipes | reverse complement strand
CTTTACGCCACTCGACTTCAGAAACAGGCAGGCCATTTCGAATATTTCAATGGGGGTGTGGGCGAGCAAAACCCTGCCCACTTGTAGGCAAATACATTTTTGTTCCAAAAGATAGGGAAATAAACCCCCTGATCCCTTAAATGACTTCGCCCCCCCCGTAAAACAGTCCCTTTTACATAGGGACTCTAGGCCGCTCTAGACCATCACGGATCACTTTATTAAGGTCTGTTTACCAAAATTTGGCTAACCAAATTACAAAAGGATTACATATAGGCCTATGAACATTTTTCCACGGCCCAAGTCTGCCAGGCAAAAAAGATTTGATCAAAATTATTTTTTTATAAATGCACTTCTTTTGTATCTGAATAAAACTCAAATCCCATGAATTTCAAAAAAAAATCTCAAGATCCCCTCCCTGGGGAAACATTCATATAGGACTCTAGGGGAAACCCTTCTCAGGGAAAATCCAAGCTTTGGCTGAACCTGTTTGTTTGAGCATCTGTTTGTCGCCAAGAAGATTCGCGCTCTTTACACCTGCTGAATGATGTAAAATATACGACTGTAAACGTATGGGTAGAAACTCCAAAAAGAATTCATTGCTTCCCAGAAAAATGCAATCAGTGAGTTTTTATTTTTTTGAACGAGTTTACTTTTTTGTCTGTGTTTCTGCTCATCGCTGTATTGTCTACGCGGACATGGTAAACGATGCGGCACCCACGGCGGATGTTTTGCATCCCTGCGAGACACGATGTCGCTCGGTTTCGGACACAAATAATTTTGTATTTACATTGTTGACCCAAAAAATCTGAAAAATATGGGTTTTCTTAAATACAAGTGGGCAACAGAATAAAAATAATAAGAAACAAGCAGAATATGTATATATTTATATATTTTCATTACTGTGTCCCAATTTCTAAAACAATTAAAAATAAAAACGAGTAATTATTTAAAAAAAAAAGAAGAGAGAGAGAGAGAAAGGGGAGAAAGAAAAGAAAATTATAATTTCCGGAAAAATATTTTCATTACATGCGTATAAATGAAAGGAAAAAATAGAAGCAAGTAGAAAAATGCAAATTGGAGTATTGAACTCAGAAATAAACATTATTATTGTTCCTAAAAAATATTAATGTTCATAATGGGATAGAAATAATTAAAAATAGAAAACTTAACTGAGATTCAGGGTGAGATTTCTATTAATTTCTCGCTATTGAAAGCCAGTCAAATTTAGGAAATCCGATTCTCAAAGCTTCAGGTTTTGTTTCATTCTAGCAATGGTTAAGAACTTGCATAAAAATTGTTGCTGGCTCCTTTACTGTTAGTTGGACCCAGAACAGTGTCATTTTCCCATTTGGTTCAGACAATTCTTGAATCCAATTTGATGTGCTAAAACTTAAAAGAATCTGCATGTGAATCTCTTTCTGTCCGTTACTGTGTGACTTTCATTGAAAAGATAAATTTCATTATTGAATTGAGGTGTGAGGTAAACAATAAACCATAAACAGAGTTTTTCTCTTTGGGAGTTGAGCCCATATCTGAACTATTCTAGAGCCCTAGTTCCTATGCCCCTACCCCCAAAGCAGAATATTTTCAGATGTTCTGCAACATGGGTTTAATGTACTGTTCATGAATTGATGCACCGCTGCATGCGGTAAAAAGGGTGAAGCCTCGAAAGTATACTACCAAAACTTGTGTACACCGAGCCATTGTAGGTTGACAAGATCGAAGGAGTAGCCAAAGGTTAGCCGAATGTGATAATGGGGAAGGTGACAAAAATGTTGAAAAAACGCATGGCTTCATTTATGGACTGCCTCAAGGGATGCTTATTATTAAATGAATGATTTTTACTTTGGACGTGACCAAAATATATCTTGATATGGTATGAATGTCATTTTAATTACTAAAAAAATATTTTCAATTTGTATATAGCTGAAAACTGGGAAATTCGGTTAGTAGGCCAGTGGCCGGTAAACTCAATTTTATAAGTGGCCACTTTAAAAAAGCTAGTAGCCCCTTTTTAAAATTGTAATTATGCTTCAAATTTCCTCGATAATGAAAAAAAAATATATTATCGCCCATGTGCAAGAAAAGTAACAAAACTGGAAACAAAATTTTAAAGAGAAAAAAGAAACAAAACTTTTTGTATAGGGGCAATTCTCTGTAAACTCGTCATTTTTCACACAAAATCTGTCTGGGCATGGTTTTTTGAAATGTTCGTATAATTGTAATACTATTGCTCAGAAAATGAATCTATTACTTTGGTTTGAAAGAGGGCCAATTAAAGTTTGCTTTTCTGATAAACCATGATAGGGGTAAGTCCCCTGCCTGGTATAACTAGACAGGGGACTGTGTTTTTGCTCTTTGTTGCGTAAAATCTGCAAAACTATTGGAACATAATTAGTTACGAGACTACCTATAAATTTAGGGAAAAATCGTGAACACAATAAATAATATGTTTCATAATTAAACTAATTGGCATTAATGAAATCACTTCCCAGAGGACTTTTTGCAACAACCCTGATGCATACTTTCATTATAGATGCGGCTCTCAAACTAAACAAAGTATCATTTCAACATTGTTCTCAGCAATTTCAGCACATTCACACTGATTACTTTAAATTTCATGACAAAAAACCTTTTTAAGAGTAACAGATTTTTTCTATTGGAGCTTTGAATTTGTGGCATTGGACTGTTTGAAAAATTTCCGGACGGAATTTACACAACAATTTTAAGTTTTAGAAATATGTAATTTCTTATTTCATAAAAATGATATAGTTGCATTATTCTATTTTTAGATATTAATTGCTAAGTTTATGTAGTGTTAATAGGTTTTTTTGAAATATTGCCTTTAAGTGTTAAACTATTGGATTGGGACAGCCAGGGGACTGTTTTTGGTGCTTAGATAATTTCTAGGAAAAAAAACATCAAATTGTTATCGCTCCAAATACAATTGGGCTACAAAGTATTAATGATTTACTTGTATCAAGAGCAATAATTACTTTATTACACTTTATTATTTTTAAAATCCTCAGTCCGGACAGTATACCTCAAAACTCAAATTCTTCATTGGTAGCCAATGGCTACTAAAACTCCAGAAAATGGTAGCCAAATTTCAAAAAATGATAACAAAAAAAAAAAAAAAAAAATTGAACTGACTTCAGAACTTCAATATGCATGTGCTCTAAAAAGTAAAAAATAATTTTATTCTTTAAACACTATCGATACTACATTTAAACATCAGTTTTTAAGTCGGCGCTATAATTCAACAATAAATATAAATTCAATGAATCCAGGCCCTTTAATTGCATACACTACATAGACAACCACATATTTATGTAATGGTATGAATATTCAGCACTTAATTTTCAATGTTTTCTCTGAAAAATGTTGGCAAAATGTAATAAAATATCATTTTACCTATAGTTTTTGCACCAACTTCAAAACTTATGTTTAAATGTAGTGATGGTGTTCAAAGAATAAAATTATTTTTTACTTTTTAGAGCACTTGCAGGTTGAAGTTCTGAAGTTTGTTCAATTTTTTTTTTCAAAAATATTTTAGTTTATTCTTCTTAGTTTAAATGTATTTTAGAAATGCGGTAATGTTTTTCTGTCATTAACGATCCTTTTAAAGTATTGATTTTATTTGAAAACGCAGGCTATCCACATATCTTCTGATGTTCTTAAAAACATCATTTCTAGTTTTGAAAAAGTGAAAGCAAAAGACAGAAACATTAACATTTGACTTGAAAAAAGCCCTGAAGAATCGCGTGAGAAACAAAAACAATATCAATTTAAAAATTCGCTATTGGCTAAAAGTTGAGATGAAGTACCGAATAATGGTTTAAATGGAGGAAAGCCTTTGAAAATAAGGGATTTAAATTTCAATTACAGGTTTTAATTTCACAGAAATTCAGGGGTTTTAGTTAATTTCTCCTGAACTAATTAATATTTCTAAAAATCATTTCTTAGAGCATACTTTCGTAATCATGTGGACATGCTTGCCAAATTTTAAATCTGAGGTTTCAGCATTATTGTTTGTGCGTTGATATATACATATATTATCTCAGGAAATTTTGTATATAAATAGATAAAATTTTCAAAAAGACCATAGAAATGAATTTCATGAAGTAATCCAGAGAAGCCTTATATTCAAAATTGTCATTATTACGATTACTGTGACCACAATTTCTATTTCGTTCAATTTCTGCAGGTTCCCGTTATCAAACCGGGACCACAAGACGGTGGGACCAATTGGAAAAACCTCCTTTCAAACGAAAAAAGAATTTTTGAAATCGGTCCAGGCGTCTTCGAGTAATCTTTGGACATACAAAAAAAAAATTCTCCAACGAATTGTATAATCTCCTCCTTTGTTGAAGTTGGTTAAAAAAGCACAAATTGTGCTAAAAAATGAATTAAATTTTAATTTTTGAACAACATATGAAATAAACATATACATTTAAATACTTAAACTCTATAAATAGAACAGGACAGAGGAACTACTCGATACAAACGCATGTAGAAATAACATGAGTAACTGAAAACAAAGCATTGACATGAAAGTGGATAAATTGAACAAAATAATAATAATGCATCAATTATTACTATGTGCACATGACAGATTTTTCAGCAAAATCTTTTCTTCTACTGAATCCAGAATTTCAGGAGCTCTCCCACTACATATTGACATTATTATTTAAATTATAACAAGAAATCTCTATTTCTTTGGATCCACAATAGAGTTTACAAAGTTTCTTTTGCCTCCTCCACAGGAATTCATTTTAGTTGTAAAAAATGTCTAGCTGGAAACAAATCTTTTTGCCTTCATAACTTCAGACTCTAGTAATGTGGGATGAAATCCCTTTGAAAATTGTTAACAATATCTTCTCTTCTCCTTCCTCATCTATCCTATAGCTGGGTTTTTTGGGGACAAGAGCCAAACTTAGAGAAATAATTTAAGGAGCATCTGTGATAAATTTGAGGAGCATTTCAAAATTTTGCACAACAGTTTGATACTTCATGTAAAAATCATTAAAAAACAAACCCTGTATCTAGGTCTGTTTTTGTGCTTTAAAATCATTTTATACTAATTAATAATAATTTTTTTACTAATTATTTCAACTCTTACATTTACTAAATTTAAAATAAATTTACAAAAATTTAAAAAACTTGGTCATGTTGTGAGTATGTAAGCATCTTTAATTTCCCAAATTTAAATGTCTCATAGTGAAATAACAAAGTACACATAAAATAAATTCAATTTTATTTGAATATTCATGAGACATATCTTTGGTATTTGTATATCTAGAATGCATTAACACTAAATTTGGAGAATGTTTGCCTAAATTAACTTGGATGGAACTGGATAGAGATTTTCGAATGGACGTGGCTAATCGATGAGCGTACGAGTCCTCAGCAAAATTAAAAGAATAAGAAAGGTTGAAAATAATAATCTATATAAAGCTATTAATCAGTGGCGTATATAGGTTTTTATTTCCGAGGGGGCCCATATAACCAAGCTTAGCCCCCCCCCCTCCCACTTTCTTTCTTTTTCGCTATTACTGTGAGACAGGTAGAAATTTTCAAATTGAATTAAAATATTGTAATTTTTGGAAAAGATAGAAAATTACAAAGTTTTAGATTCCCTCCAAAACTTTTTTCCAAATTGAAATTATTTATGCTACCTTTTATAGCGTTGGAGAATCAAAACTCTTCTGGGAAACTTACTGAAACTTAAATTCTAAGCACTCAATTTCACGCTATCTTTAGTGACGTTAAAGGAATTGAGAAGACTCGGAGTATCTCTCCTGAAATATTTTGACACTAAAGCACAACTTAGGATATATTTCTTCATGATAGAGTAAAAGAAAAGAAGATGAGTCTTTTTTTTTTTTTGAACTGTAGTCTCATTTAAGTTATCTTTGGGAAGTAAAAGTTCAAAGACCTTCCCCTGAAAGATTTTCGATGTATAGATGCACATTTTCACGTTCTCTTTGAAGACGTTAAGAGACAAAAAGTGGTTAGGGATCTCCCTCCAAAAATTTTCAAAATTGAAACCCTAAGCCATCTTTACTTTAGACCATCTTTGGTAGTAACGTTAGCAAGGACACTCTCCCGAAGTGTTTCGAAATTAATGTTTTAAAAACATTTTTATTTGGGTTATCTTTAATACCGTCAAGAGAAGAAGCAGGATTCGGGCGCTGTGCCCCGAAATTTTGCGACATTGAAGCTTCAAGAATGCAATTTTAAGCTTTATTTTTTGAAACTGAACGTTCAAAATTTTACTTTTAGCTGAGGTGCCCATTACCCCAAGAGCAAAAACTTATCATCCTAGAATTCCACGAAGATCCCAGGCCCGTGCTGGGTGTCTTGGGAGGGCGGTGGACAGAAGATGAAAAGGGCGCCTCCATACTTAGGGGCTGTGGCAAGGCCGTATATAGAAAAAAAATTCGGGAGGGCCCAGTTTGCACATTGCCCAAACACAAACATTTGAGTGTGTTATAAGTCATTTCTTGCTGACCCCTCCCCCCTACACACACATGTTTTTCTTGTGCGTGTGTGTGTGTGTGTTTTTTTTTTTTTTTTCTTTTTTCTTGTTAATTTTTTTTTTTTTTGACTGACTTTTATTGGGGTGGGGGTGTTAAGAGAGATCAATGAATTCTTTTAAGTAGGGTAGAATCTTCGTAATTTTAGCCCGGGGAAATTTTTGAAAAATTTTTTTAAAATTCTGCATTTTGAGCACTTATATGGGGCAATTGCGACTTAAAAAAGAGGCAAACAAAAACCTTATAAATATTCTGCATTCCTTTGCAAAGTAAGATCAATCAAATTTTTTATTTTTTTTGTAGTATAACAAACGATTGACATTAATCGACAGAGAGGAGAAAAGATTAAATACAAATACAAATACAAATGTGGCAACCAGCAGCAGGCTCTGGGCCCAACTTGGCTGGTCCTAGTCAAATTAAAGACCCCAATGAAGATCAATGGCCCTCTTAAAGCCATCTACTCCATTGCTCTTTACCGCCTCTTCCGGTAAGCTGTTCCAAGTTCCCACTACCCTGCTAAAATAGTAATTTTTTCGAATTTCAAGATTAGCCTGAGATTTAAACAGCTTAAAACAATGACCCCTTGTCCTGCTTTCCGTGCGAAAATCTAACCCCGTAACATCATTCATTTTAATAAATTTAAACAACTGAATCATGTCCCCTCTGGCTCTCCTTCGCTCAAGACTATACATATTAAGCATTCTAAGTCTGGAATCATAGTCTAAATTAGAAAACCCATTTACTAACCTTGTAGCCCTTCTTTGTACCCTTTCCAATAAATTAATGTCTTTTTTCAGATAAGGAGACCAAAACTGAACAGCATACTCCAAATGAGGTCTTACCAAACTTCTATATAGAGGCAGAAGAACCTTCTTAGATTTGTTTGAAATAGATCTATTAATAAACCCAAGCATCCTATTGGCTTTGTTACTAGCTATGCTGCACTGTTGACTAGACTTGAAATCCTGATTTATTAAGACACCTAGATCCATAACATTATCTGCCCTACTAATGACTGAACCCTGTAAATAATAGCTTGTTATTTACATATTTTCAAGCATTTGTATTAACATATCATCATTTGCTTACATCGGTTTTCAGTATAGTTACCTAATAGTTTTTAATCAATTCCCGACTCGCCGACAGACACAGCACTTAATATAAAATGACCGATAGTATAAAACGCAAACAATCCTTTGAAAGAAATATTTATATATAAGAGATTTAAAAAATAATTAACGAGAGAGTAATATTCTGGCCATTCAGTTAATTCATAGTTTGTTTTTTTAATAAGAAATACAACTGAAGCACTTTTTAAGGAGTTTGAAAAAGGTATTTAATGATTTTGAAAGACCCTAGAACAGGTAAAGTTATTTAAAGTATTTCATTTGCACTTTCCAATCTCTAACAATTTAATAGTTGATCGGACAGTCTTACGAAATTGTTAAAACTTTGAAAGACACACCTGTTTTAAGTTAAAAAAAGATATTAAAAAATATTTCTTCGAACGACAATTTCTTTTTCAATCAAAAGTACCGCAGAAAACGAAAAAGAATAAAGGTAGTGTAATATTTTTTCTCGTACTTAACATACTGGTAAAGGAAGCAGTTACAAATTAACTTCCAAAATACTAAATTCGATATTTAATAAATTTATAAAATTAATTTGGGAAACGTGCTACAAAAAATGCTGGAACATGATTTTTGCATTTCACAGGAGGATCCTTTTTTTTTAAATCAAGGAGCTGAATTGCGGGCAATTTGATATCTCCCCCCCCCCCCCCATTTGTGACAGAAACTTTAAAATTCAAGGTTGACAGCTACATTTTACAAAATATTTTCAAGCATTTGTATAAAACACTTTTTTAAGTATAATTTTTCCAGGATTAAGGGGACCCCAATAAAGCGGAGGGTCTGTGAACGTAGCCGTTTTTTTTTTTTTTTTTGTTGATTGGTGCCATGTTTAGCTATTAAAATCCCTCTATGGTTACAGATGCTTAAAAATGAGGACCAACAAAATACCATCTTAATTGATCCAGGGCTGCCAAGAAGCAATCTCGGCCTAATCGTAAGGTAGGGCCCCGGCCCGTAGTGGGGTAGAATTTGGAGTGGTGTAAGTTTTATAGAAGAGTGTCCGCCGACCAAACTGTCAAGTAGCTTGCATTAATTTGGGTTACAGCTAATGAGAATTTGAACTATCAAACTTTTTTTTACAAAATTAGTGGAAAAACTTCAGTAAACAAATAGTTACAAATTAAGAAGAAAAACTTCATTCTTTTTTTTTTTCTGTAATTTGTAAAAAAGGGAGAATTTTTTTCTGTTTTACATCACAAAACATTTTGGATTTCGGGGGGGCCTTCAGCCCCCATCTGGACACGGCCCTGGGCTGTGACGTTCAGGATGGGGTGATAAGGAGCAGGGTGTCAATGATTTAAATCAATTGATTTAAATCAGTGATTTAAATCGCGATTTAAATCAATTGATTTTTTTAAAAAAAATCATTGATTTAAATCACTTTTTATTTTAATCCTTAAAAAATTCTCTTGGACAATCCCAATTTCATTATTTTTACCATTTTCTTTTAGAGCTTTGATTTCCATCTAATAAATAGAAAAGTAATCTTACTCATCCCCCCTTCACAGATGCTGGAAGGTTGCAGTCCAAATAATATGTATGCACAAATAGTGCTATTTGTTGTCTAATATGTGAAATAAAGAAAATACATACAGGGGCAGGGCAGCTGTTGCAAAGAGTGAATTAAGGGGGAGGGATATGATAGGATGTGTGTGATATACTTTCAGTGAAAAGAAAAAACAAAAACAACGAAACAGAAGATGAATTTTCTATGCCTTGTATTAGCAACTGGGAGGGGGGGCAGTCTTTATTAGTGGCTGAAATGGAACATATTCCAGCTTTACAAAACAAAAGCAAAATAAAGAGGGGGGGGGGCTGAATGAAGTGAGGATTGGGTTGAGCTTCCTGCCCCATTTAATCATTTGATTTTTATCCTAGCTAGTAGACAGGATTATTTTCAGATTAGCTCCTAACACTTTTTTCTGGGTTTCTTTCTGGTGAAGCTTTACTTCAAAGGTGTTTTTGTATTTTTAAAAACTTAAAGGTAAGATGTTCATAAATAAAAATTAATTAATAACTGAAGTTTCTAATTTTTTTTAAAAAAATCAAAAAAATCCGATTTAAATAAAAAAAATCTGATTTAAATCAAAAAAATCCGATTTTTTTGATTTAAAAAAAAAAAAAAATCATTGATTTTTTTACACCCTGATAAGGAGTCATACCCCCCCCCTTCCTCCTTTTATGCAGCAACACAATTATATGTGAAAACACATGGGTCTGAAATTGCGCTTTTCGACATATAATTTCAAAAATTTTCAGACGATTTGTCCCCCACCTCCTTATTAAACAAAAAAAAAAAAAAATCATAGGGCAATTTTCCTGGATCGTGTGCCCGCAAACCTCATGCGCACGCCCCGTACCGCCCAGCCGGGGCTGCGTGGGTGCGGGCGCATGAGATTATTGGGAGATGGCTGGGAGAGCAGGAATTATGAATTTTTCCGAGTAGAACTCGAATATTGCCGAATGATAAAATACGGTAGGCATTCGGACATTTTATAATTGCAATATTACAAATATGTCTTCAAATTTGCCGAGTAGTCAGACAAAATTTGTCGAATAAGGAATGTTTTCAGGTGGTTGCAGCGACCCTCCGTGCCTTCTCATTGGGGCGCCCCTGGAGGCGTCATCTCTTCGGAAGTAGCTGACTGGGGCGCCACTTTAGCTAACCCATTTCTGCCGTAAAAACTTTCAAAACTGTCTACGTAACCAGCCACTGTCCTCATCCCCCTTTTATATTTTCTCTAGAACATTTTTAAAAACCCGGTCTGCTGCTAGTTATCTCACAATACGCCAAGAGGAAGCCAGGGGAATGGGGATGGTCTTTTAGCACATAATGAACTATGTGTTAACATCAACAGATGAAACATAGAGACAGTGGCGTACATAGACTTAGGTGCGCCCTTTCCAGCAAGATTTGTAAGTTCGTCCCCCACCCCTTCAATAAACTACAAAAATAAATCATAGGGCTATTTTCCTGGATCGTGTGCCCTCAAACCTCATGCGCCCCCTCTCTCTCAGCCCGGACTGCGGGGGTGCTATGTACGCCACTGCATACAGTGTAATTAACTGATTTGTCCCCCGAAATTCCCAAGTTTTCGACTCTTTCTTTTGAGCTGACTGGACTTATCGCAGGTCTATATGTTGCGTGTATGTGCATTGTGCAAGCTTTTGTACCTCATTGATCAATTGCTAATGTTCATTTTTTGTGGGATACATTTACTTTTATTAATTGAGGTTATTTTTTTAAACTAGTTATCTGCGCGATTTTTATAAAAAAGTGTTCACTTGCTGAATAAAAAAATAAAAAAAACCGGCGAAGGGGCGCCGTAAAGGAGGGCGCACCGGGATACGCCCTGGTGTCCCGGTGGGCCAGCACGGGCCTGGAAGATCCCTCTAAAAACGAGAGCCACACATGAATGAAAAAGAAAATAAAAACTTTTAAAAACGCCCCTTAAAAATAATTCAATAGCGCCGCTTACGCCATGATTCTTGATAGGAACAACTGCTTTTTTTGTCTGACAACGTTTAGGATAATAAAGGGACTCTTCCGGAAATTTTTGGGCATGGAGACTAATTCGGGAGCTCTCTCTCTTTTTTAAAAACATATTTTAGAGCTAAAGACTAGAAAAGTAATGGGGATATCAACTACTGTTAACTGTTTGAATTTTAAATCTCTAAAGTGCCATTTGAGGCAATGTTTGACCAAGGCATTGAAGAAGAAGTGGGAAAAGAACTCTCTTCGAAAATTTTTAGATATTGAAGTCTTGAAACTGCAATTAAATTACACGTTGTGAAAGCGAAATTTTAAGATTTCTTTGGACTCTTTAAGGGGGGTCACGAGCCTTCTTTGAATTCATGCCCCTCACTGAGAGGCACTCTATTCTTTAACCTTTTAACTGTCATGCCCGAGACTATCTCGGGCACAGCTGGTTTTCAAAAATGTCACGCCCGAGTATTACTCGGGGTAATTTTTTTTTTTTGAGTGCATCGTATTGTTATACCCGAATATATATCGGGAGACGTTTATTTCGGCTTCATCTTTTTGTCAAACCCGACTGTTTCTCCGGTTTGTGCTTGGAAAAGTGTTAAAAATCAAAATAACTTGACAGTTAAAGGGTTAATTTCACCACTGGTAAAGATATTGAAAATTACGTGCACCTTCTAGCTCAACCGGCTTGGACTTCTACCTCTTTTCGAGTGTTTTTTTTTTTATTTTTATTTTTTCAGCTGAAAGCTTGGAAATTGTTTGTGAAAAAACTAAAACCGAAAATGATTGTACTTTATTTTAAATTTCTTGCTGGGAGGAATACTTACACTTTATTTTAAATTTCTTGCCGGGGAGGAATGATTACACTTTATTTTAAGTTTATTGAGTGTAGCATTATTTTAAAGACTCTTATTTCCTGACTGACTGGAAAAAAAAGGGGGAATGAGAAGAAAGAGAGAAACGTAATTTGCTGACTAATAATCTACATGTGTTGAATATTTTTCATTGAAAGATTTCTATTCAAAATGATTAGGATTTTTTCAGTGCGTTTTCTAATTGAAATATCTTCATTTTCCCAAGACACGTTATTTTTTCTCTTGAGTAAAGCGCAAGGGCTCCCTGACCCTCTTGGGTTGCACCACTGCCTGGTGCCATCTAACGAATTATTATTAGCAATAATTATTTATTTATTTATGTATTTCAAGCTAAAAGTATGTAAATAATTTAAGAGTAAACTTAAACCGAATAATAACTACCTTTATTTAAAAAAAAAAATCCGAATGTTTTTCGGGGGGAGGGGTATAGGAGGGAAAGACCCTCTGGAGCCCGCCCTTATATATACCTTTGGAAACAATGTTAATAGAGAGTGGACTTTTTACCCGACTACGGCAAAGCCTAAAGGAAGGGTTTTAGCAGTCTGGCTATGTTTGTGGTTAAGGATGTTCCACCGTAGCTCCTAAACTATTCATTCGATTTTGATGAATGAGGGGCCAATCGATTCGTTTTCGAGTCTCGAGTGTCATAGGCTACTTTTTACTAGAATTTAACAAGAGGAAAGATCGATTATTCCTAGACAAGCACTGATTTTTAACGATATTTTCGTAGCTAAGTGTGTTTTAGTTCAAACAAAAGTCGCAATCAACAATGAATTTCCAGTTTAAGGCTGACCTAGATTTTAGCATGAAATTAGTTATAAGCATTAATAGCCATGAAATTATTTAGCAGAATGACTGAATTAAGCACATTGAAGTATTAAGGACATTGGAGGGTTTATTTATAAGCGATCTGGACCCACGGAAACTTTTAAGCAACCCTCATGATTCAGCGTCTTTGATGGAATTGGAAAGGCTGAGAAGTTTTGACACTGCTCAATAAAAATTACCCAAATAACTTTTCATACTTTTTTGTTATGTACATTTAATTTTGTAATGTATATTCATTTGCTAATATACAGTGGAGTAAAATAAAAAAGTTTTAAAAACCTGTAACCCGACTACAAAAAAGCTCTAAAAAGTAAGAAATAATAACAAGTTTAAAAAACTATAACCCGACTACAAAAAAAAAAAAAGCACTGAAAGGTAAGAAACAAGGTAGGTGCTATTTAATATCATCGTCTTATTAAATAAAACAAGACGTTTGATATCTTAGCTATACCTGTTTATTTAGTTCTACGACTTGAACCCTCTGCAAGTTCCACATTAACAACATAATTCAATTCAAATGCTGTAGTCGTGCGTTGTCAACTACAGAAAAACAATTTGATAGAATAACATTATAACCTAATTTACCATTCTTGTATATATATAGATCAAACTAACATGTTTGCTTGTGTATCAGGTTTAAATGCTTGCTTTCTGTAGTTGACAACGCACGACTACAGCATTTGAATTGAATTATGTTTTTAATGTGGAACTTGCAGAGGGTTCAAGTCGTAGAACTAAACAAACAGGTATAGCTAAGATATCAAACGTCTTGTTTTATTTAATAAGACGATGATATTAAATAGCACCTACCTTGTTTCTTACCTTTCAGTGTTTTTTTTTTTGCAGTTGGGTTATAGTTTTTTTTCTTAAGGATTTTTTTTTTTTTTGAGTAAACACGAACCAAACACCTACTTTTGAAAAAATCTTTCTCGATTTTGGAGGGGACGCCCTTGCTATTAATGTCTGTACTGTAGAATGGCACAGTAAACAGGAATTAGTGAGAGATACGGAAGCGGATACAATCGGATTCTATAATCAGTTATTCCAAAGCATCCTGGGAGCATTTAGCGAATGGTAGCCAGATTGGCGACTTTAATTGAAATAATGGTCGCCAAAACGTGAAAATTGGTCGCATTTGGCGACTGGCAACCGCAAGTTTTTAGCTTTACTGGACAGTCAACCACGTGTTTACAGAGCCAAAAACAGTATTACGAAATTGGTTAAACTTGAAAGACACACCTGCTTTAAGTCAAAAATAGATAGTAAGAAATATTTCTTTAAAGACAATTTTTTTTCCAGGATTAGGGGACCCCCAACAAAGCAGAAGGTCTGTGAACGTATCCGTTTTTATGTGGTCTTGTTGATTGGAACCACATTTAGCTTTTAAAATCCCTCGATAGCGACCAACAAAATACCCTCTTAACTGAATCAGGACAGCCGAGAAGCAATCTCAGCCTAGTCGGAAACTAGGAGTCCGGCCCTTTGGGGGGGGGGGGGTAGAAATCAGAGTGGTATAAAGTGTATGGGGAGGGGGCTGGCCGGCCAAACTGACAAGTAGCTTGCCTTGAGCCTGAACTAATTTGGGAAAGAGAACAGGAAGTGGTAACAAGAGTCTTGTTTTAAAGTATGTTTAGCAGCTAATGAAGATTTGAATTGTCATTTTTTTTTTTTGTAATTTTCGAATTTTTTCTCGTTTGATAGTTGCAAGATTAAGAAGAAAAACTTCATCATTTTTTTTTATTTATTTTATTTATTTATTTTTTTTTTTTTTTGCATTTTAAATTTAAAAAACAAAACAAAAAACATTTGTTTTGTTTTAGAGTACAAAACATTTCGGGTTGCGGGAGGGGCGGGCCCGTTGGACCTTCATCCCTGACCATAGAAAAGAAACTGTATTTTGATAGAAAAAAATCGGTACAGTGCATTGAAAACCAGCTACTTTTCACTTGAAGAATTTTGATAGTCGCTTTGGCTGAAAATATCCTTTACGAAATCAGTATTTAAGCTATGTAACTGTTACCCATTAAAAACGAGTACTTTGACAATAAATTTATGAAGTATGAGTGTTTGCATTATTTTCGCTTAGATTTTATGTCACGTTAAAATCTAGGAAGAAAAATTTCCACTGCGCTTTGTCAAAAGTTTGCATGCGCGTTACACGAAAGTTAATGAGCTCAAATTTAAAAAAAAGCTAGACCGTATTAACAACTAAATGTACTTTAATCTCCCAAAATTTCAGGCTTCCAGTGTGATAAGCTTTTTTGCATCATAAACTAAAACATGGCAAATTCGTTTCACAAAGCCATTTTGGAGTCCCTTCTTTTTTTCAGGGATCCTTGATCCTCAGGATTTGGACCTTAAAAGCTGAAAATTTGCATCAGTTAGTTTCCTAGGCAGGTTTTAACATCCATAAAATTTCGTCGCAATCGGAGTCGACCTGTTTTTTAACGACTCCGACTCGGACTCCTTTAGTCCAAAATACGTCCGTCTTCGACTCTGACTCTGACTCCAACTCCGACTCTACAGCCCTGCTTTAATCGACACATAGCGAGTGGCGACCGCTGATTTTCAGCTGTATCAATTAGGAATACTTTTATTAACCAGGTGTTTCTTTTTTCTCTTTCTTTTTTTTGTGACAAAATCAAAAAGTGTTTGGGTATGGTATGAAGGAAGTATTTCTGGCTTCTGAAAAGTTTCAAAAATGAAATTTGTATTTTCTTTCTGTTTTACAGGTCCCTCGATAAAATTTGATGCTCATTTTCTCTTCATTTTATGCTACATTTTTTGGAGACCTGACTTCCATTTGACTTTAAAATGAAGTGAGTGAAAATTCTAATTTTAAGTCATGATTTTACCTATATTTATTTTGCTTAGTACTGAAGTTCAGTTACAATGCAGTTCAAATTTGTAGTTTTCTTGTTTGATTTATATGAAATCATTGTTTTTTTTCCTTTGATAGCTTGTAAGTTGGAAGCATTCAATTCTTTAAAATTTTTGCTGTTTGAAAACAAGGGCTGTGTGTATTTCAAAATTATGTGGGGCTTGGATTTGTTTACACGTATTAGAATGCTATATTGCAAAGTTTGTTCATTGGGTACAAAAGAAAATATACATGTACCAGTGCTCTGCTATTTTTACTGCCGCGAAACCACTGATCAGAATGGCATTTCTGTGGCAAAAAAAAGTTTGTATTAACAAAAGCTGCATATAAATGGTATGTACAGACACATTCATGAGTATCTAGTAATTCAACTGAAGCATGCTTGTGGACACCTATAAGATGCTCCCAGACGTCGAAATGGAAGTGTGGTTGAACAACATTATTCTATTACATTTTGTGTTCGTCTGCACAGATTAGCCTTGGAAGCCTTTGACATGTTACGTGCTGCTTTCAAGATGAAACAGCGTAACTTTTTGCTGGCATAAATCTTTTAAGGAAAGCAGGCAAATTGTGGAAGATATTGAACCCGGGAGATGACCGCCAACATCCATCACAGAGGCAATGATTAACATAGTTGCGACTATCATCAAGAAGAATCTCAGAGTTACAGTGCACTAGCTGCATGCTGTCTTGAATACCAACTGTGTTAATAATTGTCTCTGTGAAGGACATTGATCGTGGTCTCTTGTATTCAATATCTTCCTTTTTGCATTTTGCTAGCCTTTCTTAAAAGCTTTATGCCAGCAAAATGTACTTGCCCTCAACATTACTTCGTCATTAAAAGCTTTAAGTATCATGTCAAAGGTCCCCCAATGCTGATTTTTGTAGACAAACACAAAAATTTTATAGCATAACAATGCTTAATCATGTTTCAATTTCGATAACCGGCCGCGCCTCGTAGACGCCCGCAAGCATGCTTCAGTTCAAACACCTAATACTCAAAAACATAAATCTGCACATTAAGATGAAGAGAAAAAACTTTTATAAGCTGGTATGTAGAAAATGTGCCTTTTGCCCATAGAAAAACCAAGGCCGTAACCAGACTTGGTTTTCGGGGAGGGTTTTACCAAACACATTCCTTGTGAAATCCATATAATCAATTAATTTTTATTTAGTGCATGAATTCTATTTATTTTTAATACAATAGTTTATTTAAAACGGGGGCACTACATTACCCCAGTTAAATATTTGATATCATTTTAATAACTCAAAAGGTACGTGTACTCATTTGGGCGTGAGAATGCGCATTTGACTAAACACACCTCTTAAATTAATATTTTTTGGCATCTTTAATGTACATTAAATAAGATTTTGGTACTTTCAAATTCAATGGATTTAGATGTTTTTAGTTTGGCATCATTTATTAAAAATCTAAAAGAAAACCCTGTATTGTTTTGCACGCAAAGATATTCTCAATATCTACAATACAAATTAATACTGTAGATCAAGCACTGCGGTAAAACAATTCCTTGATGATAATATATACAGTTATGAAATAAAGTTGGAAAAATAATAAGAAAAACTAAAAAGTAACGATAAATTTTTCGACAAAAATATATAATGAAAAGCATTTCTTTTAATATTATTGAAAAATTTTGATGGGGGTTTGAACCCTAAAACCCCACCCCTTAAATACGGCCCTGAGAAAAACTATTCTGGAAAATCACAATATTTTTTGACAATTTCTTGATCTCTCTTCACCTCACTGAAGAAATTGTCATTTTAGGATTTTGTGCTAAAGGGCGAATATCAGGAAAAGTGCCAATTTGACCATGGAAATTTTCAATTTTTTAAGATACTCAGAAAATAAAATTAATAGGGTATTTCGAATGCACATTTGTAACTTTTTAAAAATTAGGGGCATGGTCAAGGTGAACATTTACCCCCATTTTAGGGGGTTGTCTTTGAGCGTTACCGACATGATGAGAATGCTACCGATCTGACAAATATTACAGATTTTACACTTCCATGTACAAAAGTAAACACTTTCACTACCTTTTATGTTTAAAAAGAAAATAATTATTACTTAGAATATAATAATATTTACACAGCCTGAACGCTTTTTTGCTTCATAAATAAAATTAGAGACAAATTAAATGTTAGTTAAAGTTTAAATAAGTGCGACAAAGTTTTTTTCAAACAGATATATAGGTAAACAGTTAAAAAATCAAAATAAAATAAAAATCTTAAAATAATCTTCTTAAACAAAATTAATTCAAGACAGTCAGAGTTTGGCGGGGGAAGGAGATTTGCACTGAACTGTTCGTAAGTTTTCCATTTTAAAACAAAATTATATTTTGGGTGCAGTACACTGTTAAAACAAGATACTTAGAATTGAGGCAAAACGTCTTGTTTTCAAGAACATCATTGACCCAAAATGGCTCCAGAACCAAATGTCTTGGAATTAGAAAACAGGGTGTCTTGTTTTTGAAGCACACGGTGTTCTTAAAAGTAATAACCAATGTTCTTGTTTTTGAGGCGGAAATATGTTCGAATATGATACGAAATGTGCTCATATACGAGACAATCCTATTCTTTATTTTTGAGACGGCTCTACTCTTGGAAATGATACAGTGCTGTGTTTATTTCCGAGTCATCACAGAATTTAAAAAATAAGCATTTTGCGTCTTGTTTATGAGTCAGGTCTTCTGTTTAGAAATGAGACATTTTTGTTAATTTTTGTTTTTGGATAATAATTTTACAATTTTTCAGATGCAGATTAAAATTACCAGTGGCCGCGCCGCAGCTGATTTTAAAGCGGCCGATTCAATTAAACGGCACCCACTTTTCTGATGAATTAAGGATTTTT
>JAXGGA010020245.1:0-18618 GCA_038373865.1 Uloborus plumipes | reverse complement strand
TCTTGGAAGTTTAATCATTTATTAGGCTTAATCGCTTTAAATTTGACTACTTATTAATTGATATCTTCGCTAATTAAAATCGTATAATTATATAGATTGAAACTAATGAAGCCTGAAAAATTACCTATCTATCGGTACCTGGTTCGACTTTCAGTTCATTGGCGTTCAGGAGAAAGAAGCGTGACATAGAAAGATAGTTACAAAGAAAGATACTCAGTTTTTAATATAAGTAGATTAAACCATCCAGAAGAAGATAAAATGTTGTTTGTGGCAACATTGTGATGAATAAATTTCTCATTTAAATTATTTCAAGATTGTATATTTTCTCCTGACAATTGTGTTTCTCACAGCATGATAATTTTTTCTGCACTGTTATAGATTATCTTAATGCAGTTTCTATAAACACATATTTTTCCTTTTTAATGATATTTTTTCTTATCATACTATATACCAAACTTAGGTCCACTTTTGTTTATTATTTTTATGAATGATATTCATGAAAATGTTTCTGGAAACATGAATTGTTTTGCTGATGACGTCAAAGTTATGAGGGTTGTAGAAAATGATGAATAAGTAAATCAGCTGCAAGAGGATTTGGATCATATTACTAAGTGGGCAGACAAGTGGGGCATGGCAGTAAATGTTGGGAAGTGTCAAATGCTGCATTTAGGTCATACAAATAAGCATACAAGCTATTATTTACAGGGTTCAGTCATTAGTATATCCATAAAGTATCCCAATTAGTATTTCATTAGTTAGTCCATAATGTTATGGATCTAGGTGTCTTAATAAATCAGGACTTCAAGTTCAGCCAACAGTGCAGCATAGCTAGTAACAAAGCCAATAGGATGCTTGGGTTTATTAATAGATCTATTTCAAACAAATCTAAAAAGGTTCTTCTGCCTCTATATAGAAGTTTGGTTAGACCTCATTTGGAGTATGCTGTTCAGTTTTGGTTTCCTTATCTGAAGAAAGATATTAATGTATTAGAAAGGGTACAAAGAAGGGCTACAAGGTTAGTAAACGGATTTTCTAATCTAGACTATGATTCCAGACTTAGAATGCTTAATATGTATAGTCTTGAGCAAAGGAGAACCAGAGGGGACATGATTCAGTTATTTAAATTTATTAAAATGAATGATATTGCAGGGTTGGATTTTTGCACGCAAAGCAGGACAAGGGGTCATTGTTTTAAGCTGTTTAAACCTCAGGCTAACCTGGTAATTCGAAAAAATTACTACTTTAGCAGGGTAGTGGGAATTTAGAATAGTTTACCAGAAGAGGCGATAAAGAGCAAGGGAGTAGATGGTTTTAAGAGGGCCATTGATCTTCATTGGGGTCTATAATTTGACTAGGACCAGCCAAGTCGGGCCCAGAGCCTGTTGCTGGTCGTCACATTTGTATTTATATGTAATTATTGGATTTTGTAAGCTGAGTCTACAAGGCTCGGTGAAAGCATGTATCAGCTAAAAGTCTAAAACTTAGGGTACATTATGGAATTGGAATAGTGTAGACCAGTTAAAAAACATTTTCAGAAGAGTCTGTTAAATTCTCTTAAAGAATTCCTGCAAACTAATCAATTTTTTTAGAAACACAAAACAATTTTAGCACATGCAATACATCGCCAACTCGGCTATTTCGATAGCCGAGTTGGCGGTGTATTGCATGTTTCTGCCTTAGCTCTTGCTTAGGCGCGGTTTCTTACTGCTTTATAATTCTAGTACATTTTTAAAAAATTTAAGAGATGCAAATTTTTTTAGGAATTTTAGGGGGAATGCGAACCCTGCATATTCAGAACAAAATACTGGAAACAAATGTTAGTTTTCTCTTCGGTTCTGGAATCATAGGATGTCAGTATGAAATCATTATACGTAATTTTTCAATTTATGTATTTATATTCTCTCCAGGAACAGTTCAACTTTTCCAGTAGTTGAAATCGTACTGACAATTGATAACGATTTTTTTTTTCTATGTTATTAATGAGTTGCTTTGATCTTCCCACTTTTGGCCCTCTATAAACATATCAGAAATTATTGTTCCATTAATGTACTTTTTTTCTTTTGCTCCAGGTTTTGTACAGAAATATGATCACCTTTATTTATGACTTCAACATGTGGAATGTTTTGTATTTTGAATCTCCAACATCTTACTTTACTGCTAGTCAGAGACTTACTTGCTGCTTGTGCTCCTGTGTAAACATAGCTCTTTTATTGTGCATTTTTCAAGATGACATATTTGCAGAGGTAACACATTGAAAGTTTGTGTGTGTGTGTGTGTGTGTATGTGTGTGTGTTTTGTAAGTTATAAACTTTATCTTATTTGAAAAGCATGGACTCTTATTCACTTCATAAAAGGCAATCAGCATGCCAGAAGAGGGAAAAAAATTCCCTGGTTATATCTGATTTAATAGTACATGGAAGCAGAAGGTTAAATATTATTAAGAGAACTTGGCAAATGGCACTACAATCTAGAAGCCATCAAGGAAAATAATAATAGAAGGGGTTTTTTTTTTGTAAAATGAAAAGGTATTTAATTATTTCATTTTTTATGAAGTGTTACATAAATGGCTCGTTCAGGGAAATGAACATTGGGATGTGGGTCTATAAATACTGACTTTTAAAGTTATGAAAATTTGTTAATTTTTATATCAATTTGCTTCTTTTCATTTTCAGCTTGAAGAATATGACATTTTACACATGACTTGGGAAACTCTCTTGTTTTGTTTTTACATCTCAGCTGCTGTTTCAATGCCACAACTGATTTACACTTCACTGTTTCGATTTTCCACCCCACCGCCAGTGAATTTAGATCCAAAATTCAGCAATGTATTCAGCTCCTTTTCATTGGATACTTTCAACTGTTGGCTGAAGAACAAATTATCCAGTTCAAATTCTACAACGGATCGGTCATCCATGGAGGATTCGGGCAGTTTGTACAGCTCAGAGCATAGTAGCAGCAGTCTGTCTGTTCCTGATGCTTTAGATGAAAGTTTCTCTTCAATTGAGAAAGATGCATTGGAATTTTCTGTTGCTTTCTCAGATGTCAGGTAACTTGTTTTAGTAAAATCTTAGAATTATAGTGCAAAGTCTGTGTTTTTTTTCCTTAGAAGCTGCCCTAAAATTAATGGTAGATTAAATTTAAAATCTTATATACGTTGGAACATTTCAGTTGGTTCTCTTCTGAATGAGAATGTAAAGATCGCAATTTTCAGTCCATTACGTACCAGTTTAAAAAGAAGTTTAAAGCAGTCAAACCTCGTTAATTCGAACAGGCTTAAGACGAATTACTGATGATACTTTTTTTTATCCCCGTCCTGTTTGTTATGTTGATTGGATAAGATGAACTACCGTTAGGGCAAACTGATTTTAGGTTCCTTGAAATTTGTTTTAAAGAAGTTTGACTATATTGATTTCTTATTTTTGCTTTTTTTCTAGAACTTTTTAGAACAAATTTATTTTGTTTTATTTATTCAGACAAAGAAAGAAAAAAAACTGAACAATCCTAAAAAAATTTCAGAAGTTTTTGCTGGCTCATGGTCAAAAAAAGGTGGCTAGTTTAGCAAATTTCAGAAATTTTTAAAACATGACGTTATGCATTTCTGTCCTTATCAACCAGGGTTGCCAGACGTCCCGGATTTCAAGGGACAGTCCCGTTTTTTGAAATATTGTCCCGTGTCCCGGGGAACTTTGATACGGGACGAATAAAGTCCCGTATTCTGACTCGAAGCAGCATTTTCAAAACGAAGTATTATTTTCAGAAAAAAATGAAGTAAAACAAAAAATGTGAAATAGAGTAATAAGAAAATTGATTGAATTATATTTTCCTGTTCTGAAGTAACGTTATTGTTCTATTCATTTAGAGCAGAAATTGTTGTGTCAATCAATTCAACAAAAGTTCGTAGTAAAAGTAGTGTGTATCTTATTCTATAAAAAGCCCTTCTCAATTTTTCAATTATGTTAGAAATATATGTATTCAGCTACTATTAATCACTAGATTTTTTGAATCAATCAATTTTAATCTTTTGAAATTTGCTTCGCTTTTATACTAAAAGATATAAATAAATGTTATTCCATTTAGCAAACAAATACGCGTTTTAAAATCATTAAGATACATAATTTTTACGATATGCGACAAAAATATAAGTTACAGTGAGCTTTATAGAAACCTAAAGACCATCAAAACTTAGAAAGAATTATTGCAGCAGTAAAATCAAGTAGCAAATATGATTTTTGAAAAAAGGAATCTTCCAACATAATATAAGAATAATTATCATGTTATAGTATTGACAAAACTGTAGTTTTCCCCAATAAATATTGAATATTGATTTTTTTATTTGTTCTAGGCTAACTTCTTATAGTGAATTCAAGCAGTAAGTTTTAATTCTATGCCTACTCAATTGTAATCAAAATTTTTGTTAAGGACTCATCAAAATTTTTTTGCATTCAAATTTCATCCCATTCCCATTGGTACGTGCAGCTTTTTGAAAAAGTACATACTAAACATTAGTCATCAGTAGAAGCGACTATATATTTTTCACTCCAAGACAGGCCCCACATTTGAGACATCAGGACAGGTGGTCAATGGCCTCCCCTCTAGGGAAATTAATGTATTTACAAATAAGTGGGCTTTTGTTTTTTTTTTTTTTTTTTTGGTATAATTTACATTGAAATTTGGAAAAATTTACCTTTTGCCCCCCGCCTCCCCGGCAAAATTTGAAATGATGGGCCTGCGTCAGGAAAAAAGAGGGTTAATAATAGGGAAATACAAATTTTTCACAATAATTAGTGTTGAACCTTTTCCCATTAGTATTCATGACGAAAAATAACCATGCAATGGTAAAAAATGAAGTTTTTATTCATATGATCATTGTATTTCTTTCTTCATTTAATTAGTGAGAAACGCTTAAAATTTTGTCAAGGTTGTTAAAATTCAAATTTTAGACATAATCTCTAAATTCCCCCCCCCCCCCCCCCCCCCCCCAAGAGCCTGTCCTGTATTTACACTTCTTAAATCTGGCAACCCTGTTATCAACTGTATTTTCCTTGATATGCGATTGTGAGTCTTGGTCTTGCCAAAAAGTTTTTCCAATTAATACTTAAATCAAGCCCGTCATACGGAAGATCGGGGGAGGGGGGTCCCCCTGGCTTTGGGAAATTAATGTAGTATTTACCTATAAATGGGCATGTTTGTTGCTGGTTTTCGTTATAATTTACATATCCTTTGCCACTTTCGTTTATAAAAATATGAAATGATGCTCCTGATTCTGTGCTGAAACTAAATCCTCTCCTAGACAAACTTTCTGTCCCTGTTTAAGCTCCCACTTTTACTCTAATTGTTTGGCTTGCAGTCAAGGGTGCCCACAAGGGGGGCGGGGGGGGGGATTATGGTGCAAGATGTGACATCAAAATTTTTTGGGGGGATTTTTTTAAACGAAAAAAATGTATTTATTTATTTAAATTATTTTTTAAAACATTAATTAATTTTTTTTTAATTTAAATTATTCACTGATTTTTTTAAGTTAAATTATTCATTAATTTATTTCTTTTATTTAAATTATTTTTTTATTATTATTTATTTATTTATTTATTTGTGTGTGTGTGTGTACTTGGAATGTCTGGAAAGGGAAAAAAAGCGAATATATTTTGCGCATAATTAGTACTTTAAAAAAATTAATATTTAAAAAAATAATAGATTTCATTAAAAGAAATAAATAAATAATATTAAGAAAAAATAAATAAATAGTATTTCAAGAAATAACATAAAAATAATGGTAACAATAAGAATAAAAAGCACAAAAGGGATGTGAAAAATTTTGGGGGGGAATTTGAGCCATTGAGCTTAGGGGGGGGGATGGGCACCCCTGCTTGCAGTCATAGTTTTTACCAGTGCTGTTTCAGCATATATTCTTAGAAAATTTATTGCCCATCTATTCAATCTGCATTTATTAATGTGTACAAATATTCGGTTTCCTTCATTTGAAATAATTAATACAAAGTTAATTCCTGTACTTTCAGTGAGTCCATTTCACCTTTGCAAAATATAAGTTCCACGTGGCAAGCATGTGAAAATTGGCTGAGGAAAAAGCATAATCTAATAAGCAGTTATGATCTGACTCTATCGGATATACAGCTGTCTGATACAGAGAAACAAAACGATGATATTGTACTGGATCAGTTTTCAATCGAAGATCCAAATAACCGAATGGAGGCAGCAGTTGAAAATATCGATGACATCAGTGCAGCGAGCAGCTCTAATTTAACCTCAGGTATCATTTGTTGTATAAAATTTGACTGTTTACCTTTCTTTCTTTTTTTTTTTTCTTTTTTCAACAAAATGTACCTGAATCACTGAATTGAAGCAGATCAACTGAGTCGTTTAGAATCAAAATCCGTTGATCGATGCATGTTCGTTCAATTTTGATTTTGACTTATAAAAAGTGAATTGGGGAACATCTTTACATTAAATAAAATCTTTTTAATGTACAATTTATACACAATACCATGACTTGGCTCTACCCTGTATAACGAGAACAGGTGGCTCAAACTAAAATCAACTCCCCACTCTCCGCACTTTTCCCCTGATGGTTGTCATAGTTCCGGCGCTATGGACTTTTTCTCCACTTAGCTTTTGCAACAATGGTCAAATGCAAACGGCTTAAATTGCAATCAGCGTTAATAAAGCACAACAGTTTTTCAGAAATTTTTGCTTTATTTATGTATGACTAGATTTGTTGAAAATTGTTGAGAAAAAACTGAGACATGAGGATATAAATAAAAGCATGAGCCTCATTCGATTAACCTAAAATAAATGAAATGCCTCAACAGCAGTGCATACAAAAAAGACCGGAGCTGTTTTTTTTTTTTTTTTTTTTTTTTTTTTTTTTTTTTTTTTTTTTTTTTGTGATTTCCATGGAGACGACGCAAAATTTCTAAACTTGATTCGCCTATTTTAAAGCAACTGAGTATAGCAAACAAATAATATAATGCATAAAATTTTGAACATTAATATCTTTTAAATGAATAAAACTGCTTTGATTATTATAATAAACTAAATTATAATAAACTAAATAAAGTATCTTCTCTTGAATACTGAATGCAAAATAAAGTGAAATAGTTACTTTCCTGTTATTCAGGCAGCTGAATTTTTGAATACGTTAAAGGACTTAGATAAGGGATGAATTACTAAAAATAAATCTGGTGGGATCCGGAATGGTGCCACTTGCCATTTTTAAAGAGTTCTATGACAACGTCAGTCCATGCAATTTGCACATGGGTGCTGCAGAGACTTCATTTGTAAAGTCTATCTTTTATGAAATATAATTTTATTAAAAAAATATATAAAATAAAAGTTTAAAAGATTTTTCACCAATGATGTAAAGGAAATAGATCAAAAGTCACTAGATCTCAACAAAAAGTGAATATAAATTAAGGGCTTTAAGTCAAAACCCCTTCGTATCCGTAGTTAAACCTTCGGAACTATGGATTTTGAGAAATGGGCTTAGCGGGGTTCGATTCCAAACGACTCAATTTGATAGGACTGCAGTTATACACATTGCGGGGCCGTGGTAGCCCGATTGGTAAGGCGCCAGACTTGTAACCGGAGGCACCTGGCTGGATCCCAACCGATCAAAGATCCACTGTCCTCATTAATGGTGGCTGGGAGGACGTTAAAAATGTTTGTGGTCACAAAATCCTCCAAGTGAAATGATACCTCTGGGGGTGCTGGGCCAAATGGTTGCTCGACCCTTGGTTCTGGTTCAAAAAGAACAGAGCGCTCTTCAGGGCCCTATCCCACGAGTTATGGTAGGTAAGGGGGACCCTGGAGTGTATGAAGTTATACACCTAGCAAGTCTGAGCTAGAATGATTTTGAGCTCAAGGAGTCCAGTCAGTTGTGTTTTCAGTTTTTACTGACCCCCCCCCCCTCACAATTTCTATCTACTTCAATTTATTGTACAATCCTGCCTCCTTGCATACTACAGCACATAAATTACAATTTACTTTTAAAATTTCAACTTTTAAACTTTGCAAAAGTTTATAAAATAAATTTTTTGAGAAATTTACATTTTCATCATTTATGTTATTTGAATCACTGATGACTGAACCTAGAACAACTTTCAAATTCTCTTCTTCCCGGCTTATATAAGAAAGCATATATACAGTACTGCTGCACATCTCAAACACCAACACTTTTCTCAACATTTTATCTTTAAATTTTATTAAGAAAATCAAATGACCACTAAAGAAAAGAAAAAGTGGCTGCAAAATTAAAAATCTGTCATCCACTGTCATCTGACTAAAAATGTAAGTTTACAGGTCTAGACTGGGCTAAAAGACCTAAAAATAGCTATATTTTTGGCACTGGTGTGATAGTCTTGTATCTTAGATTTTAGTCCATTACTAATTTAGATAATGCATAAAATTATAAAAGTGCAAAAAAATGCACTTTTTTTAATGCACGAAATATTACTTAAGATAGATTTGGATGAAAAGAGTAAATTTTTATTTTTTCTTGATAGGTAATCAAGAGAAAGATGCTCTGTTTTGTGACACTGTCTCACTAGATGAGAGCTTAAACGCACAGTTCCTATTTCCTACTTTACCTTCATTCTTTTACTATGCTGCTTGGTGGATAGTTGTTTGTAATACTCTAGCTTCTGCGTTTGTTACTCTTCAATATTCCTCAAGGTAAATTTTGATAAATATTATTTACATTTATTTTTAGCTGTATTTTTATTTACTAATGAAAATTTTGTGATAGTGTAGCCAGGAAACTAGTAAAAATTTCAGAATTTGATTGAACTGGGAGAGAAATGAAAACTCTGGAGCTTTTGCTTTTAGGCATTTGAAGGCAACATGATAATCACAATTAACAATTTTGCGTTCAATGAATATGCATTTTATTATAGAGGTGCATCAGTTCATGTACTGAACCTCTGACTGAACCTCCCTAAAGTATCAAAAAGAAAATAGCTCACAAAAAAATCCTGAGTTTCAAGCAGTTGCCTAAGCTGTCCAAAAAGTATTAAATCGATTGATTTTGAAATGCATATTTTAGCAAATTGTTGTATATATGTTGTAGAGTTCGACACCTCAGAATAAAATAAGGAAAGCTATTAGTTGTAATAAACTTCAGTGTAAAAGAAAATTTATATTTGCTCAGATCTTCATTGCTAAACTACAACATATTTCTTCTTGAAATATTCGTTAATGATTTTTTGATTTTTATGTTTTGAGAGTGGGAAAAAAACCATAAAAGCTCTCCCATTTTTTTTTTTTTTTATTACATGTATCGTTTTAAGTGTCTTTACTGTCATATTAAAAATGCCAGAATTTTTTAAAGACGCTGCGATGTTTTGAAATTGAAAATCCGCTTCAGTGTTCATTCACTGGTCGGTCTACCCTAGTTTTGAAAAAAAAAAAAATTTTTTTTAATGCATTTTTTAAATTTTGCATTTCTGCTTTTTTCGTAGTTTAAGGATTTCACTCCTTTAACAATATATAAATTATTTAGGGCGGAAAAGGAACAATCATGTTCATTAGATTCTTATTTCTATTCTTATTTTTAAAATATATATATTACTATTATTTTATTAACGTAAGAAATTTTATTTGCCAAATTTGACTAAAAGCTTTTAACATTTTTCACTAGATTTTCAACATCATTTTGCATTTATTGGCTTCAGTGCATCTTTATTGCTGTGCTTTGCTCTTGTTTAATGATAACACCAGTTATGGTAAGTTTTTTCTGAATTTGTACCATGAGTACCAGATTTAATTACTTAATATTTTCAACCTTCATTTTGTGTCAGAGCTTTGATAATTTTTACAATTCATCCATGCAATGTAAATTTTTATTGAATTGTATGACTTTATGGACAATAGCTTATTGTGTATGAATTTAAAATGCTTCTTATATTGAATGATGAAAAATTCCAAAACGTAAAAAAAAACCCTGCAATTTAGTACTTTTTTTTCTTAAGCTTTACTGTTCTCCTAAAAAACTACTACAATAAAAATATCAATTGCTGAAGTAATTTCATTAAATTATGTAATTTTTTGTATATGCTTAAATGAATACTGTTCATTCCAAGAAGTATTACGTGGAGATCTTTAACATTGCATCTACAGGGTTGCCACTGGATACTTAAATGCTACTTTTTGCTACTTTTTTGGACACAAGGCGACTTTAGCTACTTTTTTATGCAAAAACAGGCCAAAAAGCTACTTTTTTTCACTGAATCTGCTTTTTTGGAGACTTTTTCCCCCCAACGTTAGTTTTTTTTTTGAAACACCTGGAGATTTCCTTTTACCCATGGTTTTAAATCATTTCCATTTCAAGAATAAAACCTTCCCTAAATAGACGTTATGGGCATCACCAATCCACTGCATCCAATTAACAAGTTGGGCTTGGCTTAAGTGATTCGAAAGCGAAAGTCGATCTTGTATGGAACTGATTTGCATACTTCGTACGTTACCGATATCTGAGCTTTTCCAGAAGCTGAAACCTTATACAGTGCAGATCTTTGCAGCAACCTCTCGACTGGGCACAGGGCAGCTACAGTGCGATGCAATACTTTAGACAAAATGCAATTATATGAATAAAAAGAAAGCTATTCAGCGAAATGCTTTCAAATTTCTACTTCGGGTAGATAATATTGTCCCAAATACGTGTCTGGAGTTTTTAAAAATATAACCAAACGAAAATCGGAAATTACAAAAGATATTTGTTTGCTGTTGCAAAAGTCCAGACAAAAGTCAGATTTTATGCAAATATATCTTGAAAGGTAATTGTTGGAGGAAAGGTGGGACTTTTTGCTTCGACTATAAGGTGCAGGGTTTGCTGAATGAATAATCAAACTTCCAAACTCTCTGTAGTTCTCGTGTAAAGAAGAAGAGAAAGTTTGGAAGGCAAAATTTGGAAATGAAATCACTTTGCTAATTTTTCGTCTTTTAAATTGGCCCTCGTATGATAGTGCATTGTTTTTTACTTCGTGGAGAGCAAATTCAGACATGCGTATCGATCAAAAAGGCCCAGAAAAATTATATTTCTTAAGGATGAAGGAGCTGTAAAAACGGCTCGAACTGAAGATTCGCCCCTTTATCCTACAAAACTACTTGGGTCAAAAACAGCACGTGACAGCTAAGTAGATGAACAACTGAATCGGGATGCATAAAAAAAAAAACAAAGTATTGTGCTTGAGCGTCTTTAGAAACAGTGTCCCAAATAAGCCAGATTTTAATGTAAAAGCGGCACAGTATATGCTCATCAGATCTTTTCTCTAGTCAAGCCAATAGAATTATAATCCATCTAAGCCACCCAAATTTTAATAATTTTCGTCAATGAATGTAACATTCATTTTTAGTCACATTTAGTCTCATGGTAATAGTGAAGTAGAGAGGGGGGTTTTTAATATCCAGGAGAGTTCTTTCGGAAGGCAAATATTTGATGTCGGAATGTGTATTGAATGACAGGCTTATTATATGATGCTCTGAAGCGCTACTCTACAGTTACACAATTCCAAATTGATAAAGAACTTTTAAATTTAGCTTTTGGTGCACGAAAATCATACCAGTTCTACTTCTACCTTGAAGACTAGAAGAAAAAGAAGGAAGAGCAAATGATATTAGAAAAAGAAAATGAAGAAAAGTTTAAACAAAGAAAAATAGAAAAAGAAAAGCTGTCAAGTTTGAAGGGATCTGTTAAAAAGTTAGAAGAAAAAGTCAAACTAATAAATAGAGAGAGAGAAAGGACACTCAAAAATCGGCTGATGTACTTTTTAAACAAACAAAGGCAAAAATCAGCTATTGAAGCCAAAGACACTGAAAGTATTAGAATAGCTCAGGGTATGTTAGAAGGCAGTATAAAGTTGAGGAACATAGAAAGAGAGCATGAAGATGAAGAAAATAAATTAAATTGCTGAGTGAACAAAAGGAAAATACTTTGATAGAGTCATTTTTCTGTAAAAAACCAAAAACATGGATTTTCGGAATAAATTTTCTGTATTATGAGTATACTAGCCGGGTACCCGGCCCTGCCCGGGTTTCTGTGGGTGTAGGGTGGTTTAGTGAAACTGATTCATAAATTTCCCAACACTAAAGTGTATATCTATAAACATAATGGCTACTTCTGTAAACAATGGCTATGTTATGGATAAACTATAAAAAAAAATAATGCAAGCTAAAAAAAAAATAGCAAGCTACAAATAATGTTTGAGTAAATAGGAAATGTTATAAGCTTGGTATATTAAAATAAATATATATTTACAGTATCAATCGCACTGAAATTAACCATTTCCAAATATTGCTCGTTAAATAAGTCTCATTATTAGTTTCTATCCTCGTGATAACATTGGTGAGGTGAAAACATCTTATGTACCTAATTTAGAAATTTTTTTTTGACTATAAACACTTTCTATTCTCTAACTATTGCCAAAATCAATTTTTTTTTTATTTCACCCGTTAGCGATTGTTGGCTCAGATAAATATAAAAATCCTTAGAAGGCAATAAATTCCATACTTACTCCAGAGAAGCCTTGGTTCAAAATTTTCAATATGATTACAATGAATATTGTTGCTGCATGGCACCAAATTTTTGCAACAATGGACTGAAAATTTAATCATTTAATGGGGAAACTATATGAAATTTACTATTTTCCATGATAACTTTTTTAAACTAAGCTTTTTAGAAATAAATTATAGCTTATCCTGCTCCCTGTTACTACAGCTATCTACGGTGAAAAAATGGTTAAAATCGGTCCAGTAGTTTTGAAGTTTACCCAGACATACGCTTACAAAAGTAGTCTTTTATGTATATAGATTATTATTTTTCTTTTGAATCAAGGGCGTATTTAAGGGGGGGGGGGGCGAGGGGGCCCGGGCCTCCCCGAAATTGAGAAAGATTTTTTCAAAAGTAGGTGTTCGGTTCTTGTTTGCTCAAAAAAAAACTAGCTGTCGTGGCCGTCACGAAACTTTCTTCTATATCTATCTTATGAATTCCGGTTACAAAATAAAATACGTACTCGCCCGAGTAGTTGGAGACAGCGCCAATTTCCCAATTATCGTAATAACCCTGCAAATGCAGAATCAATGAGCGAAATTGGAAATCATTGCAAAAGCCTTGTTTAGATAAATTGCAAACATTTTGTTTGTTAGTAAAAAGAAATTGGCAACAGTTAAAAATTTCAAATCATTGAAAGTTTTCAGCTGTTTTGATAATTAAATAGCGTGAAAGCGATTTTTTAATGAAGTAATTTTTCGCATTGTTGACTAAGCGCAAAAATCACCCCACCCTCCCCCTGGGGCGATTGGCGCCAAAATTTAATCGATGCTTGCTTCCATATTGGGTTAGTGTTATTCCAAATTTCATTCAAATCGCAGCAATATTTCCCGAGATACAGTAGGTGCAGTGACAAAATAAGCACTTTTGATTGCTCCACCCCCCTTTGAGATATTGACACACAAATTGAATCAGCACCTGTACTCAATAGGGTCTACCTATGGACTAATTTTCGTTTGATTCCGCCGGTTACTTCCTGAGATATAGCAGTCACCCCCGCGCAGAACACGTGCGATTGCTCCACCCCCCTTCAAGATATTGACAAACAAATTGAATCAGCACCTGTACTCAGTAGGGTCTACCTATGGACCAATTTTCGTTTGATTCCGCCGGTTACTTCCTGAGATATAGCAATCACCCCTGCGCAGAACACGTGCGATTGCTCCACCCCCCTTGGAGATATTGACAAACAAATTGAATCAGCACCTGTACTCAGTAGGGTCTATCTATGGACCAATTTTCGTTTGATTCCGCCAGTTACTTCCTGAGATATAGCAATCACCCCCGCGCAGAACACGTGCGATTGCTCCACCCCCCTTGGAGGAATTCGCTAAAAAAAGTCAGGTGCACCAGTTCACATGGTGGTACATATGTGAAAAAATTTTTGTTCGATTTCATTCAGTAGTTTTTGCTCTAGCGCGGCCACAAAAACTGGTCACACACATACAGACTCACACACACACAGACAGACAGACATTTTCTAAAAATGGTCGAAATGGACTCAGCGCACCTCAAAACGTGCAAATCCGTCAAAATTCGACATTCGAAAATTTTCACGAAACCAATACTTTCTTCTATATATTAGATATAGAAGAAAGTAAAAAACCTTAAGAAAATAGCCCACTCTTTATTAACATTGTTTTCAAAGGTGTATATAAGGGAGAACTCCAGAGGGTCTTTCCCTCCTATGCCCCCCCCCCCCGAAAAAAAATTCGGATTTTTTTTTTTTTTTAATAAAGGTAGTTATTATTATTCGTTTTAAGTTTACTCTAAATTATTTACATACTTTTTGCTTGAAATACATTCATAAATAAATAATTATTGCTAATAATAATTCGTTAGATGGCACCACGCAGTGGTGCAACCCAAGAGGGTCAGGGAGCCCTTGCGCTTTACTCAAGAAAAAAAAGAACGTGTCTTGGGAAAATGAAGATATTTCAATCAAAAAACGCATAGAAAAAATCCCAATCATTTTGAATAGAAATCTTTAAATGAAAAATATTCAACGTAGATTATTAGTCAGCAAATTACGTTTCTCTCTTTCTTCTCATTCCTCCTTTTTTTCTAGTCAGTCAGGAAATAAGAGTCTTTAAAATCATGCTACACTCAATAAATTTAAAATAAAGTGTAATCATTTCTCCCCGGCAAGAAATTTTAAAATAAAGTGTAAGTATTCCTCCCGGTAAGAAATTTAAAATAAAGTGCAATCATTTTCGGTTTTAGTTTTTTCACAAATAATTTCCAACAAAAAAATAAATAAATAAATAAATAAAATCGAAAAGAGGTAGAAGTCCAAGCCGGCCGAGCTAGAAGGGGCTCGTAATTTTCAATCTCTTTACCAGTGATGAAATTAAAGAATAGACTGCCTCTCAGTGGCCGATTTAGGGTAGGAAGTCGAGGCCCGTATATCCGCCAAGCATGTATTCAAAGAAGGCTGAGATCTTAAAATTTCGCTTTTACAATGTGTAATTTAATTGCAGTTTCAAGACTTCAATATCCAAAAATTTTCGGAAAAGAGTTCTTTTCCCGCTTCTTCTTCAATACCTTGGTCAAACATTGCCTCAAATGGCATTTTAGAGATAAAAAATTCAAACAGTTAACGATAGTTGATATTCCCCTTACTTTTCTAGTCTTTAGCTCTAAAATGTGTTTTTAGAAAAGAGAGATCCAGAGCTCCCGAATTACAGTCTCTATGCCCAAAAATTTCCGGAAGAGTCCCTAAATCCTTTTATTATCCTAATAGTTGTCAGACAAAGCCTAAAAGCAGTTCCTATCAAGAATCATGGCGTAAGCGGCGCTATTGAATTATTTTTAAAGGGCGTTTTTATAAGTTTTTGTATTCTTTTTCTTTCACGTGTGGCTCTCGTTTTTAGAGGGATTTTCGTGGAATTCTTGAATGATAAGTTTTTGCTCTTGGGGGGTAATGGGCACCTCTGCTAAAAGTAAAATTTTGAACCTTCAATTTCAAAAAATAGAGCTTAAAATTGCATTCTTTAAGCTTCAATGCCGCAAAATTTCGGGGCACAGCGCCCGAATCCTGCCTTTTCTCTTGACGGTATTAAAGATAACCTAAATAAAAATGTTTTTAAAACATTAATTTCTAAACATTTCGGGAGAGAGTCCTTGCTAACGTTACTACCAAAGATGGTCTAAAGTGAAGATGGCTTAAGGTTTCAATTTTGAAACAAGGTAGCATAAATAATTTTAATTTTGAAAAAAGTTTTGGAGGGAATTTTAAAACTTCGTAATTTTCTATCTTTTCCAAAAATTACAAAATTTTAATTCAATTTGAAAATTTCTACTTGTTTTGCAGTAATAGCGAAAAAAAACTTGTGGGGGGGGGGGGCTAAGCCTGATTATATGGGCCACCTCCGAAATAAAAACCTATATACGCCACTGTTTTGAATAGTAGCAGTCTTGTAAAGTAATACCTCTATTGTACTCTTTTGTTTTTTTTCCTCATTTGTATCTTTAATTTAATTCATCAGTTCAAAACCGGTCTATTTTTTGAACTTGTTTTAAAGCTTTACTCATATTCAGTTTAGCTTGTCACATGTTTCTATTCAGCTTCTTTGCAACTTTTTTTTTCATGGCTACTTTTTTTTATTTTCAAGGCAACTTTTTTGCAACTTTTTTAGTATTTTTAGGCGACTTTTGCTACTTTTTTGTGACCTTTTCCCTGTGGCAACCCTGCATCTATGGCAAGAGAAATATTCGGTTCTGAGATGTTTTATTTGGGTTATCCATTGGCCGATTAAGCGGGGCCAACAGTATTAATATTCTTGAAATAACTTATGGATTCGACTCCTAATTTAGTTCATTAGTTATATTCCATCAAATCTTTATAATGTATTTCTTAAAAGAGTATTTACACTTTTGGTCACTAATATCTGTTTGGATATGTATGCTAATTACATTTTTGTTGAGCTTCTTGTTTTAGAACTAATTTTTTCTCATTTTTAAAATATCTTTCAGGTTTTTCTAATGGTATGCATCTATTCCATCAAGTGCTGCAGTCTATCCAAAATGCAAGATCCTTGCTCGTCTGAAGATTCCTGTAGTAATAAAGATCAAAATTGGCTTTTTGGAAGCCAGCCAAGTTTTGCCAGAATGGAATACTTCAAAAAATACTTGAGACCACCCAGAGAGCAAATTTTGGAACAGTTTAGGAGATATTGCATTAAAGAAAAAATAACGTTTTCTTTCTACAGGTTCACATTGTTTTGTACAATTAATTTTATTTTACTATATTTGTAATTATATTATGTTAGCCTTAATGCATCAAATTAGGGGTGCGACATCGAAGGCAAAACATCAATGTTGGAAAATAAGGACATAGATGTTATTGATACATCGACCAAAAAACATTGATGTTTCAAAAACATAGATATTTTCTTTTATTGCTTACACATTTGAATATACAGTTATTCAGTTACTCCCCATTACAAGCTCCTCTTTATATCACTTAATTAGATATATCTTTTCTGTACCTCAGAACAGTGGAGGCTCGTGCCTTAATTTAGTGGGTGGGCCTGCAATTATATATTTCCCCAGTAATGCTTACACAGAGAAAATGAAGGAAATAATAGTTCGTAAACCAATACTGAGCGACGTAAAATAATATTAAATTAAATTAATACAAACTTGCATTGCAAAATTATCTCATTTGATTTGATACATAGATTTCATATTTTAAATGTTATACCAGCCTTAAGCAATCAATGTAATAATAATAGCAGTATTTTGCATAGACGACAGACTTTCTATACATAACTAATGTTTCGCAAAGCTAATTCTCATAATTTTGTTATTTTCGGACAGTAAAAATATTCATCACATCAAAAGTGTCACGCCTCAAGCATTGCGGGACTGCACTCAAAAAGAAAAAGAGCATTTCTGCCAAAAAACACACCCTCTCTCCCCCTAAAAATTTCGACAATCCGTACCATGACTTTTTGACAGCCTCAATCATCAAAATAAGGAACTTATAAGGTAAAGGACTCGATATAGGCATGCTTACATTTTTTTTTCATTTGGATACAAATGTTGCAATTTCAGTTCATGAAAAAAAAAAATCCTAACAGTGTTAAAACTTTAAAGTGTCAGTTTTATAGCTATGATATTTACAATTTTAATGTATGTGTATGTTTTTAAATAAATTGGAATACAGTGGTTTGACCAGTTATGGTCCCACTTGCTTACCAATGTATGGTTGTACTCAAACTAGTAATGAGCTGAATCAAATTATTTTCAGGAAATACACAAAGAATACATAACAATATTAAAACACTTATTTTTCTTACAATATAACCAAATTTAAAGGATCTTGACATACGGATTCAAATAACATTAAAATTAAAGCATGGACAACGCCTTATTTGATTATGTTTGTCAGAAATATTTGATTAACTGGTAATCAATTTCTTTTCGGATACATGATTTGACTGACAGTCATGGTAACATGTTATATGCTAGAAATAAAAAATCTTGTAGAACGCCTAGTTTTTCAGAACCATAGGGTTTGAACCCTAAAAACCCACCCCTTAAATACAGCCCTGGTTACAACCTCTTTCATTTGAAGATGATACATTGATTTCTTCCCTCCCCCTGTCAAAGTTGCACTGAACAGTAAAGACCCCATGCACTTTGTCCGTAAACAATAATTCAGTTTATTTCAAATAAAAAAATTTAAAAACAAATTAGAAAAACGCGGGAAATAGTGCCCACTAGTGCAAGAAATATATGGTTGCTATATTGGATTTGGGCGATACAGGAAGTTCGTTATACCGAAAGCACATTAGCATAGGTTGTACAGGGATAAAGTTGGCGTTTTTCCTACTGGTCGTTATATAAAGGGATGGTCTTTGTAATGTGTGGTCGTTATAATGAGCGTTGACTGTAATAGTAAAAAATGCTACTGCTTGAGAAATTTTAGTAATTAGTATATCATTAGGGTTCTACTAGTTTGGATGATTATTTGCAGCATAAAGAGCAACCCTCCCTCTTTTTTTAAGTAATGGTGACTAGACTTGTTACAGTATTATAATTCTGCAACTTTTGAG
>JAXGGA010020244.1:0-18619 GCA_038373865.1 Uloborus plumipes | reverse complement strand
GTTTTATATGCAGTTGAGCTCAAACTGCGATATTACTCTTTAAAGTTTTGCGCCACCATTTATTTGACTCAGATGAAACTTTTTCAGATTTAAAAAAAAAAATATTTCCCGTTCTCAAATGACCGTATACTTTGGTATATACGTAAAATACATCACAAAGAACCTACTGGTGACGATAACTTAATTTTATTAAAAAATGCAGATACGACTTTTATGCTTAGCACGGAAGTATACGGAAGCGTTCAATAAGGGGAAAAGTGCAAAGCTAAGAAACTATTGATTAAGAAAGGGGAAGAAAAAAAATAAGAAAAATATTTATAAATAACTTCAATAGAGCATTTAGAATAAAATTAAAATATAATTCGTTTGTTTGGTAGTTGAATTTTCCATAGACGTTGCAGAATTAATCACAATAAGCCCCGCACCCCACCCAAGTCACTGAAATTTCTACTTTAGGATATTCCTCATTAAATCCAGTGTGTGTGTATTTTAAGATGTTTTAAAATATAAATACGCAAAAAGATTTTCAAAACATATTTTCGTGGACAAAGAGAAGAAACAATTCAGTCTATTGAAAATTGAAACAGGACTTTGAGTAAAAGCAGCCAAGTCTTTTCCTATAAAATATAGTTAACTCTTCTCTAATTTGTGTATGTGTGAAAAATATTATTTAAATGTGTATCAATTACTTTTTAAGTTTTTGCTAATGCATAAAAGTAAATTCGTTGGTCAAAAAGATGATTATGACTAAAAACTGTTCCGCACATGAGGGGGGGGGGGTATTATTTGACCGTAAGAAAATATAGCAAATAAAGTGAAAATTCAAAAAATTCAGTTAAAAAGGTGGATATTTAAGCATCAAAGTTGATTTCTGGAGTACTTGACATAAAAAACTAATTTATTCATAAGGAGTACGTTACCGTCCTCAAACCACAGCTAAGGGTCGTATGTAGTTCTTTCACTTTCCGAAGTGAATTTTTTCCCAGGTAGCACAAATAATCTTTAAACGTTTTATAAACGTTTTTAAGTGGTTGTTACAACTTTAATAACCATTTTACAACCTTTAAAAAACGAAGTGTGCTACTTGGGTTTATTATCTAGTTATTTAAATTTCTATTGTTTCCAGTTCAGCTCTTATAGTTTTTGTTTTATCGTAAATTCCTTCATAATTGCATATCTTTGTAACAGCAATGATTGTAGTATTAAAGAAAATACTTACAACAAACAAAACGAATTAAATAATATGTAAAAAAGTAGAAAGAAGAAAATGAGCTGTTCTTCATCATTGAATGACTTTTGTTAACACGCAATACTTTTGTTATTTCTACTTTAAGATATTTTCCTGCTAAAACATGTCTTTTCGTTGCGCAGCCTTTTTTCATGATGGAATTTCCATCCTGTCATTCGTTCATGTCTTTTTTTTTTTCCTTAGACAAGAATGTTTTTGAGAAGACTTTTACTGTCCGTTCGTGAAAACTGCACCGACAGCACTCGCGAACCATTCCACTTAAAAAAGGGGTGATGGGGTGCGAGTGGGAACTTTCCGAAGTTTTCAATTTAAAATTTGCATTTTTGCTTTTCTTTTGACATATTCAACTAAAGTATGTATTTGAAATTAGCATTAGTCCTACGTTGTTTGATACGGTTCAAAATGCTTCTTATCATTCTTCTCCTTATTGTTATCTTACCTATCACCCCTAATTCTGTAAGATCAGAGAAGACCTGACGCATGCGTAAATACGCGGAAAGTTTTACCTAAGAAAATCACAGTACATCATGTGGTCTCGAAAATGCTTTCTGTTCATTGAAAGTGCGAAGTTTTTAATAAACCCTCATATTTATCACAAAGATTTTCATACAATAGGAAATGAACGTTAAACCCAAAGATCGAGCTTGAATTATAAGCTGAAATGAGAATTAGCAATAAGACACCTACAATTTTCAACATGCGAGAAAATTCTTTAGTCAAACAACTTCAAATAAACAGTCATTTGCATCATCGCTTGCCAGATCATAAAACCACGATTATCGTATTCATTACTCACATAAATATTTTATGACGATCATAAATCTCATGCAGATATGGCTTCGAAAATTCTCCAGATCTAGAACTTACGCGTTGAGAGTGATAGAAGTTAATCGTACAAAGAGAGAAAATTTTTATACACTGAATATTTGAAACCGGAAAACGATGAAATTCAACTTTTTTTTTAAATATCTGATTCAGCTGTTGAAAAAAATGCAAAACTGATAATGGGGCGGGCCGATTTGATTTTTTTTTCAAAATGCGAAACCGATTGTGATGGGAAAAGTTGTGTATTGGTATTAAAATGCTGGTTAAAAAATGTTTTAGAACCAAAATACACTTAGATCTCCCTCCAGGCCTATGTATCCCCATATCATTTTCAGCTCGGTTTCTTAGAACTTTGAACTTAAATGTATCCTTGAGTTTCGATCATAAATGCTTCGATTTTTTCTGTTCCTTTCTGAATCGGCAGTTTAAAGAAGGGAACAAATCCAAAAAGTCGTTTTTTGGGAAATCGAAAAAAACCTTCTAAAATACTGAATTTTTTTTTTTTTTTTTTGATTCATTTGTAGCATTATTTACCTTTAAAGTAATTGGATGTATTTTACATTTTGAGTTTATCTATTGTATGTAAGGATTTAGGGGCCATCAAAGTTGTTGAATTTGTTCCCTTTTTTAAACTAATGCGATGGTATAGGGATTTTCAAGTAAAACAGCTAATAGGTATGATGTTTGTTCGAAAAAGTCCTTGTTTAATGAAATATTATTGTATCAAAATTAAAAAAAAGCTGATTAGGACAACAAAATAATCAAAAAATCAGAGCTACTATCAATCTCAAAGTTAGAGCTGCTGGATGACATATTTGAGAACTTTCACTGAGAAATTTCAAAACTGAATTTTTTATCAAAACAAAATAGGTAGGTTATGATAGAATTTGTTATCCAACCGAGCGATAAAGATTCAAGACAACAGTGCTGCTTCCTAGCCATAGATTTGCGTAATTAGTTGAAAGAAGGGAACTAAGACCGGTCTTTTGCCTTTCTTCCAACTCACATATATTTAAATGCTGCGTCCATCAATGTTGGAGGTTGGTTTTTTAACCGACAAAAAACGGAGGAGGTTCTCTGGTCAACCGGTATATTTTTTTTTTATATATGACCACGCATAACTTTTTACTGAATAGGCCGATTTTGATAATTTTTTTTTGTTGGAAAGGGTACACCCCCCTGGTGGTCCCATGGTCCTATGATGCGGGGTTTGAGAACGGAATCCTGAAGAAATTGAGGGAAATCTTTAGAATTCCGTTCATGCGCACCCTCTTTGCGCATGAATTGAATTTCAAATTTCACGCGCACACTCTTGCGATTTGATGTTTATTAGGTCACAGTAGCTCGCCGATAGAGTGGCCTAGCGGTAAGACGCTGGGCTCTCATTCGCAAGAGCTTGAGTTCGATCCTCGACGGAGTCGGTGGATTTTCAAGCAGCAGAAAAAAAAATGCACTGTCTACGTCAAACGATTATGCGGCATGCAAACCGCAGTTTTACTGATAGAATATATTTAGTCCTGAGTACCCCAATTTTTTAAAAAAATATATTTCCAGGCTCCCATCACCTAAACTTTTAAATTTTAAAATTAGTGATGCACTAATGAATCGGCGGTAAATGGTTACTTTGCGGATTAACCTGTAGGCCAGTTTTAGCCGCATAATCGGGTGAAAAACTAGTAATTTAAAAATGTTTTAATTAAATCAGCATAGAAATAAATCCTAAAAAGAAAAAAAAATTGTTTTTAGTGGCAATCGCTTAAAATTTCAGACGCTTTAATAAAGTGAGATGAAGCGTCACGATGGCAACATGACACTATTCCGGGTATACATTTACACTGAAAAGAATGAAATAAAAATAAAATTTTATAAAAAAAAGTAAAACCGACTTCAAAAACGCAGCTGAAAATTGCTCTAAAAAGTAAAAAATAAATTTATTCTTTGAACACCATCGATACTACTTTTAAACATGAGTTTTGAAGTCGGTGTCGAAACAGTTAATAAAATCATTCGTACCCATTCTTCGGTTACGTGTTTCATAATAAAAACAAAAAAATGTTTCATTCTCAATTTCAAGTGGTTTTTGAAGGGAAAAATCAATCAAATGGTACAATCAATGGGTAAGAATGATTTTATTAACTAATTCGACACCGACTTCAAAACTCATGTTTAAAAGTAGTATCGATGGTGTTCAAAGAATAAATTTATTTTTTACTTTTTAGAGCAATTTTCAGCTGCGTTTTTGAAGTTGGTTTTATGGTGTTCAAAGAATAAATTTGTTTTTTACTTTTTAGAGCAATTTTCAGCTGCGTTTTTGAAGTCGGTTTTACTTTTTTTTATAAAATTTTATTTTTATGTTCTTTTCTTCTCACTAACATGTATATCCACAGTAGGAGATATACAATCACGAAAAAAAAACATTTTTAAATTTTTGTCTTTGTTTCCTTCTTCAAATTGCCGTTCAATTGTGTGTGCGTGTTTTTTCTTTTTAATGCTTTTGATTTCTCTAAATATGATTAAAGGAATACAGGGATCGTATGAAAACATAAATTTTGTATTCTTCACTGATATTTTTTCGTTTTAATTCTTAATATCTTCACTTCGCATTTTATTTTCATAATTTTTGCAATTAGAAGTATATGTCTAGGACTTACGGTTGCGCAAATAAAGGTCTTACAGGTTAAAAGAAGACATGCTGCATATGTAAACCAGTAATGAATTACGCATCAGAACCAATCAACATCAAAAAGTTTTCCACACACACTCTTAATATGGTTTCGGTATTTAATTTCTATACTCAGTCCAATCAACTTTTCTGGTAATGTGATTTTCAGCAACCTTAATACAATTCCGGATTCCAGTGTTGAAAAAATGTAGCAAAGAAAAATCGTTAGATAATTATCTCTGAAAACAACACAATGTGGAATAAACTTTCAATATTACTGGCTCTATTTTAGAGTTATACTCACTTCTACCAATTTCGTATGCTAGGAAGGGAGAACTCTAGATGTCATTAGTCTGCGTACCAAGAAGGATTGTAAAGGCTGTGGAAATTTTCTTTCGATTCTTAAATTCATGTTTAATGGGTTTAAAATTAAGACTTCAAATTTTGACTTGTTAACAAATGATATTTGCTTTTAAAAGGTGGTTTTTTGATTTCTTATTCGAGTGACAGTTATTTTTCCCATATTTTTGTAGCAGAAATTTTTATCTTAAGGGTTTCAAACGCTTAATTCTGATCATTCAATCTAATATAATTCAAACTTCATCATTAAATCTGTATAGACAATAAAACTGCGTTTATTCGATTATGCACTAAAATTAACTAGTAATATCAGCTTTTGTCATCAAAGAATATTTTTGATTATAAGGGAACAGTTTTAGGAATCTGTATGCATTTTCTAATTTAACAAAAGTGCCTAATGGCTTCAGCTAGCTCTTTGACGGATATAAACTTAAATCCGTAACAAGCAAATGGCTACATACAAACCCATTTCAGCTTATTTTTACTACTCTACTTAGAAAATTGTAGCTAAAAATTATGCGTGTTACTACTACATTCTACCTCTTGTAAGGCTGTGTAAGATTTTTATTTCTATTTTAATGAATTTCATGGCTCCCTAAGCTCAGAAAATTTATTGAATCTCACAATCCATTGAACACGTGCTTTCATTAAATGTATCGCGTGAAAAGTACAGAAATTGCGTGTGTTAACAAGTTTCCTTGCACGATTTCAAAAGTCTTGCAACTAAGCTATGAACTTGAATTTAGTGCTAAGAATTTTTATGTCGGAGAATTGATTTTTGAAAGGATGTTTCTCAAGAGAGCATGCAGCATGGTATTTTAGTTAAACCCCTTTCTCCGTTAATGTTTAGGCCACGAATTGTTACAGTTTTACAGGAGGCAATGATTATATCTTTGATATTAAATATTTTAAAGAACTACTCTCAAAGCAACAAATAATTATAGTCACTTTATGTATCATTTGATCTATGTTTTGGAAAGTTATGAATATTTCGGCATTTCCAAGCAGTTATTTGGAATGCATTTCCCAATTCAACTGCACTGAGTTATTTCCGGTTTTGGATGTTACATGATAGTTTTTCAAACCTAATTAAGTAATAAAGCTTTTCATAAAAACCAGCATTAACTGATTCTCCATGCACCTAGTGACTTTGCTTTGATTAAGTAATAATATCAGCAATAATAACAGCAACTATAATAACGATAACATAAAAAACATCACTAGCAATACTGATAGTTAATAAAACAATTTTTCCCACGGAGGTGAGCCTGTAGTTTGTGAAAAAATAGTTTTTTTTCTTTTTTTTTTTTGGAAACCTATTTACTATGAAGGAGAATCCTTTTGATTCAAAAAAAAAAAAAAAAAAAAAACCCTTTAATAATATGTTTGAAATAAATATGAGCTGCTAATGCTTTTTTTCACCTCAGCACTTTTGTCATTTGTGAATGACAACTTTGATCGGAGATTTTATGCATGCTTCAGCAAATCCAAACTGATGGCAACGATATACCATAGCGCACTAGGATTCCTTTTCCGGAGGAACATTTTTCGGGAAATGAAACTAAAATCTGAGTAATGAAGAATATGGAGAATTGATTCCTTTTAAATAAGATGAATCTTTAATAAGATGAAATCATGCGAAAAAAGAAAAGAGATCAACAACACCAACAGCGTTATTTTTTCTTAAGCTGCTAAGATTCTTTTAGGTGAACAATGAAGATTCTATTCCTTCGATTGCGAAAAATAAAAGATCTAGCGTATTACGCAACAATTTCTAACAGATATAGAAACTCACCATTTATTGTCGAAACTCTTCCTCTCTCTAAAGTGTAGTCCTGCGCAGATGACACTAGGCAAATACCAGACACTATAAGAAAATTAGTAATTAACTACCATATACAAATATTGTCTTCAGAAAAAGTAATAAAATTCATCAGCTGTCGTGATATATTTCTCACATAGGTACAAATAAATATCATCATTAAATCACGTTTAAAAAAAAAATGAAAATCATGTTTTTTTTAATGCACAGTGGCTGGCTGTTTAAAAAAGATTATTTTTATTTAATTGTTTAAATAAAAGCTCATTATTGTATAGACGACTTTGTTGCATTTAAACTTTTATTTTGACGAGTTCACTAACTTAGAATGTTTATTTCATTTAAATACGTTAAATACTTGCTTTTTTGGGAGAGGATTATGGCTATAACGCATTTTTCATGTATACATTTTTAATATACTGGAATTTCTAATCTACAAAACACTAATGGTTCTAGGAAATTTACTCGCCATGCACCACTTGCATCGCTCCTTATTTGGCAAAAAATAATTTCAGTCAGATTTTTAAGCCCTTAATAATTACGTTCTTAAATAATATCTGTTTCAGATACTCACGATAATACTTAAAACGTGCCTTGAACTACAAATGTTCCTTCGGTGCCAGATGTATGTTTCAGAAGTCCATGATTTGCATGTAAGCCTTTATTTAAATGCATAAATAAAACTAAGCATAAGCTGTTATGTATATTTATACATTATTGCCTTCACAACTTCAACTATTTTCAAGCATTTATCTCTCTGATAATTAGCAAAGCTTACTGTACTTTAAGGTGACAAGTGCACGGTTAAAGTTTCCATCACATAATACATTACAAGTTAAGATGTAATTATTTATACCGGCATGAGAACATCCACAGGCACAGGCATGGACTCAGCTCAAAAAATTTAATGCTCAGAGAACTTTAACTATTTCTTTACATAAATATATTCGCTAAAAAACCCTTCCCTTTTGGAAGTCTACCAACATTGAATTACGACTTTAAAAGCTAAGAGCTTAACCTAACTAGCATGCATCTAGCGAAAATGTACTATTAAATTACTTCACACACGCAACTTTCACATCTTTCACCAAAAATTTAATTTAACGGAAGCACCTACTTGACTATTCTGCTTTAAGAAATGCTACGTTTGTGGCTGTGAGTGTGTAGAGGGGGAGAGGGGATAAAACTTTCTAACGCCAATGCCAAGTTGTGGAACATGGAAAAAAACGCGTAGAAAACGGGATTTTTAAATTGTATCTTGCTGCACAGATATAGTTGGATTGAAAGAAAAAACAAGAAGTTCTGTCAAGAACTAAACGAGCCTACTTTTCCGTACATCGACATCGGCATTCTAGCATCTAATCAATATTCTCTTGAATATCTGAAACTGAAAATTATGTCAAATATACCTTTATAGCACTTAAAGCTGATTTCTAAAAGCAAAATATACACCTCTCATCAGATGAAATGGACACGTGAAAAGTAAATAAACGAGTAAATAAAGTTTTGTCGCACCTTTTAAAGAATGTAACTGTTATAGTTCTTCCGTAGAAAAATTTCACAATCTTTTTCAAAAGAAAAAAAATAATAAATAAAATAAAAGTACAAAGAACATCAAAACACATTTTATCAAAGAAAGAAAAAAAAACCTCGTTCGTTAATAAAATGTCTCGAATTTTATTTTTAATCCGTTGCCAGTTATTAAATATAAATAAAAAATAAAATGCTCTAGTGAATGAACAATTTTTGTAATAAAAAAAATATCGTCTGCCAAAAAATAAATAAATAAATAAACAAATAAAAATAATAATAATTAATTAAACAAACAAACAAAAAAAAAAAGAATAAATAAACAAAAAATCGTCTGCCCATTTTTTTCTGAGCCTGCATTTCCGCCATGTTTGCGGAGTCGGAGTCGGAATCAGAGTCCTCACAGAAGATTTTTCAGAAAAGTACTTAACATACATTTTTTATCAAAACTGTTTTCTCACAAAGTTAGTTTGAAGGAAATCCGCCTTTAAGTTCAGAATCAACATTCAATTTAAATTTCCTAGTAGGCGCTCATGTTAAAAATTTTTATGAACGGTTCATCATTGAACGAAAAATGGTTCAAATTGAAAAGTGAAATATGGGAATGAGTCTCTCCGAGATCTTTAGAACAAAAAAAGTTTATTTAATTCAGACGGTTCACTTAAAAGTTATTAGGTGGAGAAAGGTTGCTTGAACGGTTCAATGTTGAACGAAAAAATGTTCACATTGAAAATTTAAATACGGTAATGAAGTATCCTTGAAAAGATCTTTCGAACAAAAAAAAAGTTTGTTCAAATCGGACTGTTCATTCAAAAGTTAGTATCGCGGGACCGGTTGTTTGAACGACTCAAAGTTGAACCAAAAATTATTCAAATCAAAAAATCAAATATGGGAATGAGCTGTATTCGCCGAGATCTTTCCAACAAAAAAAAGTTTGTCCAAATCGGAATGTTCATTCAAAAGTTATTAGGGGGGACAGACAGACCGACCGACAGACCGACGGACCGACCGACACACAAATTCCGCATCTCAATACCCTACTTTCAAATTTTTAATTTTTCGATATTCATTTTACCTCTTTATTTTTTTAACTTGGCGATATTTTTTGGACTTGGCGATATTTTTTTTTAACTTGGCGATATTTTTTGGACTTGGCGATATTTTTTTTAAACTTGGCGATATTTTTTGGACTTGGCAATATTTTTTCGATGCATTAAGCTACTTTTAATACTTTTTTCGTCTTTCTTTTATTTTTAACGGGAAAGTAGGCTAAAAAAGGGGGGGGGGGGTGTAAGAATAGTCTTTGATAATTTTTAGAGAAATTAAACTCATATTAGGGAAATAAAGTAAATGAAAACAGTGAAAACTATAATATGGATCAATACCACCCAAAACTATCTTTTTAAGGATGAAAGGAAAGAGAAAGTGTGTGATATTTTAAATTTTGAACTTTTAGAGCTTGGTAGTTTAATATAGGCAGGGATTCAAGTGAAACAGCACTGCGATCGCTTCGAATTGCAATCGCTACTGGAAGTGAATTACATTATCATCAACTTAACTTGGCATGACGTCACTACGGGTGGAGCCAATAAGAGCTCACAAGCACTCAGCGATCTCCTCTTATTCGCCAAGTAGGCTGTGACGTTTTATCTAGCTCGTTTTTCATAGGCAAACGTCACGCTGACGTCACGATGTTTTTATCAAGAAACGTTCTAATGTAATTCATTTCCAGTAGCGATTGTAATTTGCGATTGCCTGTTTCACTTGAATCCCTGCCATAATCAATTAGCTTACTCTCGCGATGCATTCGTGCTTGTCATCAGTAATTCAAAGATTCGATTTTCTTTGTCACGGCACTTTTTCCGAAGTCTTCAAAGTGGATTGCTATTTTTCATTGATTTAAGAGAAAATGAAATCATGTCTTAATTTTGTAGTTTAAAGAAGCATTAAGAACCTAACCGAAAGAAAAAAAAGACACCTTTAAGAAATATTATTTTTGCTAAAATATCACACTAAAATATTTAAAAATTTTTTTTTTATGTTTTCTAGTTATGATGCAATAGTACAATTGTTGTTTAAAATCCTACAATGAGTTCAGATTATATATTCTTGGAAATTTGGATCATAATTGACCGCAGAAAAAAAAGCCATTCTAAAGCAAATACTCTATGGCAGGAAACATTTGGCAGCCGCGACCCTCGCTTTTCTAGAGAGTAGCTAACTCCGCCCACGCCAATACATCGTAACTTTTGGATGGTATTCATTGAAGTAATGTACACTAAGTAAAAAAAAAAAGTTTTTTTTGACAAAAAAAAAAAAAAAAAAAAAAAAAAAAACCAAAAATTTGTCTTTTTTTGAGGAATTTGTTTTTTGACTGATTTTTCGTAACCGTCCCATAAGTTGAAACTGATTAGGAATAGGACAAATCTCTGGATGATCATCTTGGTTTATTCTATCATATTCTTTCATTTGGTGGATTAGATCAAAATTTTCCTGTGTAGTTAAAACATATTCAGATCTAGTGAACATTAACATTATCTACCTTGATTCTGGTACTTGAAATTATTCTACTTATCAATTTACATTATAAACCTAACAAGAGGTTGTTCCGGTTAGTTTAGAAGAAATAAGAGTTACTGATTTAAAAAAATGCACCATCAGATATACATCTTTTACATCATCGCATATACATCGTACATGTCAACATAATGTCGCTTGGTTCTGAAAACTGAAATCATTCTTCCTATCACTGTACAGCAATAACTTTAGATGATATTCTTCAGCCTGCCTTAGAAAAAATAACATTGTCATCAAATTATAAAATAGTCACCTATTGAATGATAACATGATGTCTCCTGGTTCTGACACATGAAGTCATTTTACTTGAATTTTAGTTTTTTTCTGCTGAAATTAGTGCTATTTCCAAAAGGAATTACATACGTTGTTAAAGTTAGGCAGGTCACAAATAAAAGTTGAACTCTTCTATCTCCCTTGCCCTTAAGTGGTCATAAAGTTTCACAGGTTTTCTCAAAGCTGTCGATGGCAACATTAAGGAGGTAGCTGGACATTAAGGTGAAACTTTTGTGGAAGGGGCATTTCGGAGCTACTGGGAGGTTTTTATGGGTGTATTTGGAGTGTTGTAATACGAGGCTCTTTGATTAGCCCATGCATGATCGACTGAATTGACATCAGTGGATTACTTTTACCACTTTATTTGGTGATAAATTGCTGAGTGGGGAACCTTTGCCCTTTCAGGATGTTTTCATTTTCGGGCTTTTTCTGTAAATAATACTATACCTTCCCCATTAACAGAATTACTGTTGATAGAAATGATTTCATTGTAGAAAGCTTTTGATTGTGCTTTTTATGAGTAAGTACTTGTATATTGAATGTCCTTAAAAATGTCCAGAAACATTTCATATGAGAAGATAAGCTATTATTAACTTTTGTTTCTTATAAATAGTCAATTATTATTGTATGGAAAATATTTTGTTTAAAAGTGGGTTGTTTAGTTATTAAAATATAAAGGAATTTCGAAAGGAATTCTCCTTACCATATATGTAGTTGTCGATGGAAAGCCAGACAGATATTTTGGAAAAAATCTATAATTGGTATATTAAAAGAGAAGAAAAAAATAAGGGAGGGGGATAAGAAAAACCAAAAATGCTGTGGAGCTTGATTAGGTACACTTAGTAAGACAAGTGTCTTCTCTTTTTCATGAACATCGAGTATTTTCTTTCTAACAGCAATTATCTAGGGACTTTTATGGAAAATTTAAGTACCACGAATGCAAATAGTTTATTTCTTTTGCATATCTATTATGTAGTAAGATAACATTGTAATTAAGAGCAAGCACTTAAAAAGATTTTTTTCAAGATATCTGACACAAAGTTTCACGACTAAAAGTCTACTCTTTATGTGCTTAGGAATAAACAGTTGCTTTTAAAAGAGAAAAACAATAAAGTGATATTTTTTTCCTACAAGTAATTACTAGGCAACAAAAAATCCATGGCAGTATTTTTCTACTGTTTGTTGTCCTGGTGAAAGTTTTTCCATAAGTTAAAATTTCTACAGAAATTAAAATGCACAGTGAAATAATTTATTTAAAAGCTTTACAAAATACAATAAGATGATAATGTCGCTGAGTTCAATTTAATTTCAAAGTATGAAACGTAAAGTTTTCCCCCTTTTCTTGTAATGTAAAATAAATTTTAGACTTTTGAAGTCCGACAATGTATTATATATTTTGAAATCTCAGGTATTTGAATTCGTACTGAGATTTAAAACTCATTTGCATATTTACATGAGATGCTCTCAGAAAATCCTTTCGAGCATATCAAGTGTTTCAGAAGATTTGCATTTTCAGACAACAAGATTTCTAGCGACTTTGTTCAGTTGAAATCTTTGAATGCTAAATTAGAAAGGATATTTTAAGGATACTTCTGTTAAAAAGTTGTTTTCTACTCTAAGGATATTTCATGTTCTAAAGACTTTAAATTAAAAAAGGGAAAAATAAGAAGGAAAAAAAAAACATTATAATTGACATGTAAAATAAAAAAAAAGCACAGCAAGTTTTTAACGTTAGCATTTTAATATTGTTAGTTTATTTCAGTAACAAATGCATTTTTAACAGGGACAGAATCCGGCAAATAATATTTAGTTTATTTGATTGGATTTAACAGGATAACAACTAGATTCGCTAACACTGACTATGGAGTTATTGAAGTACCATACAATTTTGATCGCGAAACTGGAATTTAAAAAAGCATATGGGGAAAAAAACCCTGTAGCACTTGCCATAATAAACATTAATATAAAATTTAGGATTAAAACTTTTGCAGCTTATCACGATTAGCGTTATATTAGGATTTTAAACATATGAAGCACTAATAAAAGCATTCAGATTGTATTCACAATGCAAAAACTTAATAAAATGGAATAATAAAAAATAAATAAACAACATTTTTGTGAATATTTAAGAGCTTCTAAAACTTTTAGACAAAAGGATATATAAATACCCCCCTTTCTGATTAATTGCATTTATTTAAGCAATAAAGGATTGTCTATTGTTTCTTTGCAACTGGAAATGGCTTTTAGTTTGCGCTTTAAAGTATACTTTTAAAAAGCGTACACAGTAAAAAACAGAAGTTGTTTTTACAGTATAATACAGCTCATTTTACAGTAATAAACTGTAAAATTACTAGTTTACAGTAAACTAAAATTACTAGTTTCATAGTTTATTACAGTGCATTTTACAGTTTTAAACTGGAACCTCTGCAGCTAGTATTATACTGTTGCTTTTACAGTAGAATACAGCCAATTATATGGAAAAAATGCTAATTTTACAGTATTAAGCTGTAAAATTGCTAGTTTTACAGTTTCTTACTGTGCTTTTGCAGTTGTAAACTGGAGCCTCTGCTGCCAGTATTATACTGTAAAAACAACAGCTTTTTTTTGTAGTGTATGCAGTATCACATCATTCCACAAATGGTCTTGCGTTAGTAGTCGAGCTAAAATACATAAAATATGAAAGTTTTCAAGGATCATAGTTTTTTCAGTCCCATCTTACAAAAACTTTCATAAATGGGGAAGTTAAAAAATATAAAATAAGTATTTCTTCTCGAACGTTAGATTTTATGTGCAGATTTTTTTTTTTTTTTTGAGTTTCCAATTTAGTTGGTAGAACAACGGCTACAACAACTTTTTCTCATCACTAAACCTCAGACCGTCACGCATGAGCAAATTCCATCTTTAGACATTGGGTATAAGCCCACGAACGCTTTAAAACTAAAGTTTCTAATTTAAGACGAGTTAGCGGAAATATAAAAAAGTTTTTTTTAATGATCCGAAACGGCTCCAATGTCTCTAAAGACAACTATGACTCATCAATCTATTTTGATATTCATTCGTTATCCATTTGTAGATTGCAAGAAGCAATAACGTCTCTCCTTTTATCTGCATTTTTGTCTTCCCAGTACACTTTTTAACAGATACGTTACAGTAAAATAGCTAATCTACGCCTACCCATCTTAAGGGTCGGCGAATATTTTTTATATTTAGATTTTTGCACAGAAAGCAGGACAAGGAGTCATTGTTTTAAACTGTTCTAATCTCAGGCTAATCTGGAAATCCGAAAAAATTACTATTTTAGAAGGGTAGTGGGAACTTGGAGCAGTTTACCGGAAGAGGCGGTAAGGAGCAACGGAGTAGATAGCTTTCAGTGGGCCATTGATCTTCATTGGGGTCTTTAATTTGACTAGGACCAGCCCAGTTGTGCCTAGAGCCTGCTGCTGGTCGCACATTTGTATAAGTATAACTTATTGCCTTTTCCCACTCCAATTAAAAAGTTTTATATAGTTACATCCCTCCCCCACTACACACTGTGATTTTTTCATTACTTAAGATATTGAAGAAATATTATACCCCATCCATCATGAATCAATCCAACATAGAGCTTAATGCTCTTTAGCGGAATGATGTGAGAAAAAAATCAACGCAAACTACTCGCTTTAAAATATATTTTTATTCAGTAACATGTAACTTTAAAATTGTAGATAATCAAACTAAAATACTAAGAGAATTTGTGCTTGAATGACACGAAACCCCACCTGCAAATATTATTTTCTACCTCAAGCAATCGAGCAAAAGGCAGCTCACATTATTCCATTGCAAGTCGTAAAAAATATGATTATATGCTTTTATGCTGATAAAGTTTTTATGAAGAGCCCATAAATCGAATAATAAGTAGTTTTATTAGCAGATTCCTTTCTTGTCAAATGCAATAAATATCTAACAAGTTTGCAGAGTTATTACTAAACTGCTTCTTTTCTTTGAAATACCGATGTTCCGAATTTAGTCGTACCTCCTGATACACTATGCATTTTATTCTTTGCACAATTTATCTGTTACATTTATCTCATTAGGCAAAAATAAAATTAAAAAGGGGTTCCACAATTCATTAACAATTGTGATTCAAAAAGGAAAAAAAAATAATCTGGGATAGTTAACTGTAAAATTTGGTTTTTGCAGTTAACAATGAAAACAGATAAAGGAATAAATCTTAATCTATATCTATAAAAATGAGTGTATGTATATATATATACTTGTTCTCTATACAAATCCACAGTTTGCGTCAGATTTTCATCAAACTTGACACAGAGGTTCCTTGATGCCCTAGAATTCTCATAGGCGGGGTCTTGAAATTTTAAAAAATCTAAAAAGCTCAAATTTAAATTTTTTGTCAAAAAATGACCCTTTTATTGGAATCTAGCCTATTTATATTGTAATCGAGATAGGCCTTTTAGCATTCAAATTGATGAAATTTAAGATTTTTACATATTAGTATTTTCCAACAATGATTACGATTAAAGTAATGAATTTTCAATTTAAGGCTCACCTATTTCCTTTTAGCATTGAAATAAGTAAAAAACAATCATAATTCATGTGGACTTTATAAAAAGAGCCACGGATTTGAATTTCAAATTTGCAATGCGACTACAGTTGCGTCTGTAATGGAGATAAGCCTTCAGAACGAGAAACAGATTTATTTCTGAGTTATAATAATTTTTACTTTGTAGGTGGGAACAGTTAATAGAGAAAAGTTAATATTTTGAATTTGGCGGGTGAATTTGATGCAATTTTTTCACTTCCATGTGCATATATTTCATGCCAGTGGACGCGGCAAAGCACAGACAACATTTCTCTTTAATTTTCACCTTTTGATAAGACTATTTTTCTGTAAACGTTTAACTTTCTGTAATATTTTAGTTTTTTTCAAAGTTTGTACCTAAGAGACTGATTGATGCAAATTATTTTATACCCATATGAATAGAACTCTTTCAAACTTATTTTCCCTGAATGCTATGTTGTATTAATAAGCACCCGGGCAACGCCGGGTATTAAGCTAGTACTATTATAAATGCGAAAGTTTGGATGTTTGGATGTTTGGATGTTTGTTCCTCTTTCACGCAAAAACTACTGAACGGATTTTCATGAAACTTTTACCATAATGTAGCTTATACATCAGAATAACACATAGGCTATAATTTATAACGATATTCGAAAAAGTTCGATTGGTAGCGCTTTTTTCATTCCAATTTAAGGTACATTTTTCGCATAAATCCGCGAAGGCTTTCAACAAACTAATTCAGTATTTAGTGTATCATCTCAACTTCCTGTCGATAGCTAGAATTGCGTGTATCATTTCCGCTTTTCGCATTAAATGTTCAAGGCTTTTCTCAAGTCAAATCAAAATGTAATTTTTTTTCAGCTTCATATTTAATATCCAGGCTTTTACATAGACATTGGAAACGCTCGCGCGCCCGCTCTCTAATGAGCTTATCATGATTTTTACTTAAAACATTTTGTAGTCTTAGTTTTAAGTTGCTTTGAGACGTGCAAATATTATTTTGTAGAATAAATTGTATTCCTTTATTAGAAGATTGTTCACTACGTTAATTATTTTCTCGAGTTTTGTAAATATGTGTTTTAGAGTATCGATAACGTAACCGCTAGAAGAGATTGGCAACTAATAAATAGATTAGGTTCATTATTTTCCAATTTGATGGAGCTTTAAATACAACTTAACGGCATTTTTAAAATTTGTTTGCGGTGATTTGTCACTTTCTCGGGGTACTTATAATAGGGCAGTTTCTTAGTATCCGATTGAACAGGAATTTTGCCAAATTTGGTGCAAGATTTTAGTAACTGAGATTCTCGGCGATTTTTTCAACTGAAACCAGTTTTTGTGCCAAAGACTACGTAATAATACTTTACTTTTTACACGACGTAAACAAAATAAAACGATTATTGTCTGATATTTATCGACTGCGGCAAAATCTTAATCATCGATATAATACTCCCATATTTGAAAAGTTGAGTTTTTTCTTTTCTTTTGTTTTCCGATTCCATATGTATGCATTAAAAACCTTTTTAAAAGTATGTCAAAAAGAAAAGTAATCCACATACTAAATTAATAAAACCCTTAAACAAGACTAAAATTACCATTAATTTGCATTTTTGCACAAATAATTGCTAAATGTTTCCTATTAATTTCGAAATCATTAGGACAAAAACTTTTAACGTCATTTTATAGTCCGCAATAGTATATCAGCATTTGATGACTATTTCTCTGACAAAAATTAGTGACATAATAATACTTAATGTATTTTCATAAAGTAAGGAGGGGAGCAAAATTATCCTAGGTGTCCCAAAACAGTTTACCCAAAAATTTGGCGACATTTTAACAATCGTCAAAGCGGCAAGTTTTGAGTTCCTTCAGTTCAGGAAAAAAGAAACAGAGGTGAGTATATAAATTGTTTCTCAATATTATTACTGACCCAGGCAACGCCGGGTATTTTTGCTAGTATAGTATAAAGACGAAAAGAAAACTCAGAATTTACACTTGAAATGAAAGAAAAAAAAGAACCATTTGTTTACAAAATTTTAAATTTTGAAATTAACAAACCTATTTTAAGTCTAAATAGTTGACTGCTTGAATTTAATATACATAATATGAAAATTAATTCTCAGTAGTTTTTCGAGAACAGTGGTATTACTAAATATAAATTGATCGAATTAAGCAGTAAACTAAGGTGCGTAAAATTACATTTTCTTTCTTCTTTCTCTCCTTTTCTTTCATATATTTTTTAGTTTTGTTTATCATGATTAAAAAATGAGCTTTTTTGTTTACGTTTCGGCCCATTTTTCTTTTAATCGAAGAGTTAAAAGACTGATAGACAAAAAGTATGATTTAAAAATGTTAAAAAAAAAAGCATAACTTTTATCTGAAAGAAAAACTTTCAATTACAAAGTAATTGATATCTTTGACAAAAACTTTGAAATTATGTTGCATGAGTTGCTGCAAAGATCGGTTTAGTTCTTCAAAGGATTAAACAAAGAAAGGAAAAAAAAACACTTTGCCTGGAATGAATCAAATAATAACTCATATTAAAAAGAAAGAAAAAGAAAAAAACAAACTAGTACATAGAAACGAGATATTTACAAAATATTTTTAACGTATATGAATTTGAATTGGTTTATCTTCTCAAGCTGGTTTATCTTTAACCAAGTCATCTATCGAAAAGTATGGAAGCATAGACAGAGTAACCTTTTATGCCCCAATGTCCTACTTAAATTAATTTAGTATTTTGAATCCAAAATGGCTGAAATCATG
>JAXGGA010020243.1:0-18620 GCA_038373865.1 Uloborus plumipes | reverse complement strand
GAAATAACATCACACTACATTTGCTTTCACACTTGGTAAATGGGTCTCTGACGATCGATCATGGCAGGGTTGTCCCTAGCACTAAAATACATTAAAAAAAAATGCGTTCTTACGCATGAGAGTTACCGAGTGCAGACAAGGCCACAAGAAAAAAAGACGGTCGGATGAGTCCTCGGTGCAAGTGGGGATTTCTGGCGCAAAGTTTTTACCACAGCGTCGTCATACGGACATCATCAACTTCTGGAGGATCCAGCGTCGTCATGCGGACATCATCAACTTCTGGAGGATCGTTTTAATATAGCGGAGTTTCAGCACAGACAAAGGAGGAAAACGGGAAGTCGGTATGACGAGCCCTCGGTGCACGTGGGGCTGTAAAGTGCAAATCTGTTATCATCGCGTCGTCATACGGATGTCATCCAGTTTTTGATGGTGTTTACGATTCGTTCACCTTACTGCTTTCTCTTCATTATAATATTCCTTACTTAGCTGCTAAGGAACAAAAAAAAGGTGCACTAGACAAAATGGCATGGTTAGCCGAGACCTCCGCGGCATGTCCGCTCACTCTCGCACCCTCCACAGCTCTGCTGGTCCGACGCTTCCCCGATCCAACACCTTCCGGTCGAAAACCCCCGATCACGTCCGAACAGCCGTTCGGAAGCACTCGGCGCATCTGCCGAAAGGGTCGCCGGCCAATCAGCGGCCGGCTTCCCCAAACTTGCGAGCAATGGCGCCATGCTCAACTCTCAATAGCCAAACAACGAGGGAAAAGGCAAAAAAAGAAACAAGGGGCGATGTATAGGGGGAAAAATTAAAATAGATCGTCAGATAGCCATAAAAACTTATGTGATTCATCACAAATACCATATATAAATTTTTTTTTATCTTGGCCCCCACATGCATTTTTTTAGCGTTGAAAATGGGATTTTTTAAAAAATTTACAACTTTGGGGGGGCATATCCATGGGCGGAGTTAAGGGGGGGCTTAGGGGGGCTAAGCCCCCCTGGCCAGGTTATTAGCCCCCCCTGAAGGAAAAAATACCTTTTATTTATTATTTTTTTATTTTTATTTTATTTTTTTTTAATTAATAAATACGTACGTCATTCAGGACAAATAACACCGAGAAGATCATGCAATCATTCGGAAACCTGGGTGATGGCGCTTATTAGCCCCCCCCCCCCACCCCCCTGAAGAAAAAATAATATAAACGAGACAAAGTTTTCTTTCAACATTAGCAGTTGTCATCGCTCTTCCAAAAAAATCCTCCTAAGAACTAAAATTTATTTTTGCTCAGCATTGAACATTCTACTAGACTTTTTCTCTTTAGCTTATGCTCTGCTCTACTAATTTTTGTTCATAGTACATCCGTTAACGATATCAAACGGTGAATCTTCCTACCGAACTATTTTGCTGGGAAACTAAGTGATGTATGTGTTTTTATCTCGTGCCTCCGGTCCATGGGCGCCCATATGCGGAATTTTAAGGGAGGGCTCAAATATTTCTCCCATGGTTTGCAGGATATTTTTCTCATGCAAAGCAATTTCAGCACAGATTCAAGTTACTTAAATTTGGTATTTTTAATAACTTATTCATTAATGGCTGAAAAAGAAATGTTTTTATATTTTTGCTGAAAAAATAGTACTGAAAGGGAGGAAATTCTAATTTCTAACGGGGGGGGGGGGCGCTGGAGCCCTCCTTTATGGGCGCCCATACTCCGGCCTGCAAATATCATTTGAGACCCCATGCACGCAATTAGTTATTCCTCCCCCGCATAGTTACGGCTTTCATAGCGCTGCTGACATGATTATAGTTCGTCAAAGTGACAAGGGAAAGGGACTTTGTTTTTACTACAGTCGCAGTACCAACGCTTCTAATATCATTTTATCGTTTGCTATTGAAATGAAGAAAAATATAATTATTCACAGATTTTTTTTCAGCTTATTTTTCTTTTTCTTTTTTGATTCGGGACCGACAGGGCCGGCGAGAGGAAATGAGGTCATGATGAATGTTAGCCTAGTTGAAAATGAGGGGCCTGAATCTTAGAGTGCCCCGTTCGGATTCGCAGTGGTATAACTTTTGTAAGATTAATGGGGAAGGGGAGCCCGGAGACCAAACTGACAAGGGGCCTTCCATGGCTCTTGGCGGCCCTGGGGATCGAGGAGCATTTAATAAAGCTTGGAATTTAATATATCGGCTAATTCGCTCACAATTGTTTTCGGTTAATTTCTTCACGCAAGACCGGGTTTTTCAGACTAAAAAAAAGTTTTGTTTTGCCATTTTACCTCTTTTATTTGATTGCACAAATATTATTTCGATCATTTTGCACCTGCTTAGAGTGTGAAACTCTTACAAATGCAGGGCTAATAAGCCAAGGAGTCCCCAACTTTATTTTTAGAAGACGAAATCGCTCCGCGACGCTGATCTTATAGTGACAAAACCGCAAAAACACTTCATAGGCCCCTTTTTAATCTCTGGGATCAAGTTGGATTGAGAAGAAAATAGAAGTCTCCAGACCTTCGGCCTTGTCGAGGCCCCAGGGCTTGCGGCATGGACATTAGGGTGGAGCGAAAAAAACTAAGTTTTTATTTTCGAATCGTAATAGTGCGGAAAAGTTGCGATTGGTGAAGAGTTACAAAACAAAACAAAAATTTTTGAAATCGGATAATATCTTCCGTTCCCGCAACGAGCCTGAAATTTTGAAAAAATGAAAATTTTCATGTGTTTTTAGCGATTTTTCAAAATTTTTGTTTTAATGTTTTATTTTAATACTCTTGGTCAAAAAAGTTACGTTTGGTAAAGCCTTCTGAAATTTTAAAAAATATATTGAAATCGAATAATAACTTCTGAACCAGGAACAAGCCAGAAAAACCAAAAAATTATAAAATTTCAGCTTTTTGGGGGGTGATGAAAAAAAATTAAAAAAAATATGTTCTCATTTTTTTTTCTTCTTTACCCGGTATCATATCGTAAAGCCTTTTAAAAAGCACTATATTACTCTTAAACATTAATTTTTTTCTTGATTTTTCAGGTATCTTCTAAACATGCAAAACTACCATTTTTTACAACAATGAAACATTTTCAAATAATCGAAAGTTATAAAATATGTTCCAAAATTTCTGCAATCCAGTGCAAAAATCCACTGAATAAAACACCCACTCCTAAAATAAACGCTAATTTTAATCACTAAACTATAAACAATTTTAATACCTAACTAATTATATACAGTTTCTTAATCCCCTTTTGTAGTCTATGCCTTCTACAATTATGCTACCTAACTTAACTGACTACCCACAGAATCCTTTAACATTAATTAGAAACTTATTTTAAAATTAAAACTTCTTTAAAATTAAACCTAGTTAGGTTAGGTAGTGTAGAGAATGAGACTGCAAAATGCAATTAAATATTCAGAAACTAACATAAAATGAGGTAGGTATTAAAATAGTTTATCGTTTAGGGATAAAAAATATTGTTCATCTTATGAGTGAGTGTTTTGTTCAATAGATTTTTGTACTGAAAAAGTTAAACAAATTTAATAATTAGGTATGGGTATGAAGTTGTATGTAAATATTATGTATTATTTTTTTCTGTTTAGCTCCCAGTTGTTTTTTAATGGCGGTTTTATTTTTAATACGCTTTTACTAGTTTCACATGTGGGTTTGTCAGTATGTATGTAACTCTGAATAAAAGATAAAATTCACGTCCTTTAAGAATATAAAAGTGATATATTTAATACTATTGTTAATACTAAAGGGCTAAACTATATTATTACATGTTGATGTTATTGAATGCTATTATTAGTACTAAAGGCTAAACTATATTACATGTTGATGTATTATAAGGTGCATGTAAACTTATAATTTGAAATGGTTTAAAGCTTTATAGTTTGATTAACTCTGAAAGCGTATTTTTTAGTTTTTTAAACTTAAATTTAATTATTTATTTTAAAATAATTTTGTGTATGAAAAATTAGAAATCAACAAAATCTAAAATTTGTTTTGTCTTCTACACTAATGCATTCCTTATACTTATGGCTTTCATATGAAATGTGTTCCAAAATCATCACCGAGATGCTTGTAGTAACCTTTTAAGCACAAGTTTCTCTGTAATCGTGTTTCAAATGTTCAACTATCATGATAACATGTTTTAACATTTTTTGCATAAGGCTAATAGGGGTGTGTGGGGCAGTAGTGCCCTCTCCTTGTCAAATGCTTTCCAATCCTTAATTTTTGCTACACCTTGCCCCACTTTGCCTGGGACTGTGTTACTGTAGGCACCAAGATAACCTTAAAGCAAACTAAAAGCAACTAAAAAGCAAAAAATAATAGATAACATTTACATAAAATTTTTTACCCATACCTAATTATTAAATTTGTTTAACTTTTTCAGTACAAAAATCCATTGAACAAAACACTCACTCATAAGATGAACAATTTTTTTTTTATCCCTAAACGATAAACTATTTTAATACCTACCTCATTTTATGTCAGTTTCTGAATTTTTAATTGCAATTTACAGTCTCATTCTATACATTACCTAACCTAACTAGGTTTAATTTTAAAGAAGTTTTAATTTTAAAATTAGTTTCTAATTAAATTAATGTTAAAGGATTCTGTGGGTAGTTAGTTAAGTTAGGTAACATAATTATAGAAGGCACAGACTACAAAAGGGGATTAAGAAACTGTATATAATTAGTTAGGCATTAAAATTGTTTATAGTTTAGTGATTAAAATTAGCGTTTATTTTAGGAGTGGGTGTTTTATTTAGTGGACTTTTGTACTGGATTGCAGAAATTTTGGAAAATATTTTATAACTTTCGATTATTTAAAAATGTTTCATTGTTGTAAAAAAATGGTAGTTTTGCATGTTTAGAAGATACCTGAAAAATCAAGAAAAAAATTAATGTTTAAGAGTAATATAGTGCTGTTTAAAAGGCTTTACGATATGATACCGGCCGGGTAAAGAAGAAAAAAAAATGAGAACATATTTTTTTTAATTTTTTTTCATCACCCCAAAAAAAGCTGAAATTTTATAATTTTTTGGTTTTTCTGGCTTGTTCCTGGATCAGAAGGTATTATTCGATTTCAATATATTTTTTAAAATTTCAGAAGGCTTCACCAAACGTAACTGTTTTGTCCAAGAGTATTAAAATAAAACATTAAAACAAAAATTTTAAAAAATCGCTAAAAACACATGAAAATTTTCATTTTTTCAATATTTCAGGCTCGTTGCGGGAACGGAAGATATTATCCGATTTCAAAAATTTTTGTTTTGTTTTGTAACTCTTCACCAATCGCAACTTTTCCGCACTATTACGATTCGAAAATTAAAACTTTGTTTTTTTCGCTCCACCCTAATGGACATGGGCTCTGTTTTTAGACTGTCTGTTTCCTGGTACTATTATGTCAGGGATCTTTGGTGAGTATAGGGATTGTTGGGAAAGGGAAGGGGGAAGCTTTTACTGCCCTTATTTGTGGCTGTTTGGGAATATGTTACTTTCAATTCTTTTTCCCAAAGGCCCTGGCGCCATTCTCGTAAACGTCCGAAACAATATTTGTTTTCCTTTTCTGCTGTTTCTTTTTTCTTTGTTTCTTTACTCTGTCTCCCATCAGTTTGTATGCATAGTTCAAAATATGACAAAATATGAAAAAACATCATTTTTGCGATTTTTTGTTTGATTTTTTGAGTTTGATGTTTTCGTATTGCAATAGTTTGTAACGTTTACTAATATAGCCTTAAAACATTGTGTTTTAATTTGGTTTTGGTCAGTTAATATCTTCCGGTCGCGCATTAACCTCAAAATTATTCAAAATAATAATAAAAAAAAGTTACATTTTTTACGCGTTTTTGGTTTTTGATGAATATTTTTTTGTGAAACAACCGTAGAATTTTTTGAGACAGACTGACAATAAGATAGAAAAACAAACTACCACAGGTTCAGTCGATTTTATCCAGTTGCAAAAAGCCATAGAAATTCTCATGCGCAGAAGTCGGGCAGCAGTCCAGGCAACGTCGCTCGCCTGGCAACGACTCTTTTCCACTCAATCGTCGCCTTCCTAGGACCATGTCAGCTGTCTGCCTATATTGGTTTTTCAGTCTGCGTTTCTATATAGTAATCGCAGTGTACTATTATTTAGTTCCATCTAGCTGTTTTGATTTTGAAAATCTTGTAGTCTTCTGTAATGATGTAGTCCTGCTGTGAGTGGACTCTGTGATTTAACAAAAAGTTATGTAATAACAAGACAAATACTCTAATAACAAGCAAATATTTGGCTGCCCCACTTTTGGCACTCCAAAGAACTGCCATCAAACTAACTGCCTGCTGGCCAAAACATCATTATAATTTCTAGTGCCAAATTGAACCTTCCTTGAGTACAGTACCTAATGATGTCCTTGCCAGTGGATGGCTTGTTTGATGGCAGTTCATTTGGAGTACTAAAAGTGGGGCAGCCAAATATTTGCTTGTTATTAGAGTATTTGTCTTGTTATTACATAACTTTTTGTTAAATCACAGAGTCCACTCACAGCAGGAAACTACATCATTACAGAAGACTACAAGATTTTCAAAATCATAAAAGCTAGATTGAACTAAATAATAGTACACTGCAATTACTACATAGAAACGCAGACTGAAAAACCAATATAGGCAGACAGCTGACATGGTCCTAGGAAGGCGACGATTGAGTGGAAAAGAGTCGTTGCCAGGCGAGCGACATTGCCTGGACTGCTGCCCGACGTCTGCGCATGAGAATTTCTAAGGCTTTTCGCAACTGGATAACATCGAATGAACCTATGGTAGTTTGTTTTTCTATCTTATTGTCAGTCTGTCTCAAAAAATACTACGGTTGTTTCACAAAAAAATATTCATCAAAAACCAAAAATGGGTAAAAATGTAACTTTTTTTTATTATAATTTTGGGGTTAATGCGCGACCGGAAGATATTAACTGACCAAAACCAAACTAAAACACAATGTTTTAAGGCTATATTAGTAAACGTTACAAACTATTGCAATACGAAAACATCAAACTCAAAAAATCAAACAAAACATCGCAAAAATGATGTTTTTTTTATTTTTTGTCAAACTTTAGGCCTTATGTGCGATCGGAAGATATCACCCGATTTCGATAAATTTTTTTTCCTTCTTTTTGTCTTCATAATTCGCAACTTTTCTGCGCTATTACAAATTCAAAATAAAAAAAAGTGTTTTTTCGGCCCACCCTAATATATATATATATATGTTTTTTTTTTTTTTTGTGACATTTTTAGAATGGGGGCTTAGCCCCCCCAGACAGAAAAGTCTAACTCCGCCCATGGGCATATCTCATAAAGGGGGTGGAGTAACAAGCCAATTTTTTTTTATACAGTAAGTAACCATGACTATGAATATATGATGAAAAAATCGGCTTGTTACTTTGATTCCTTCATGGGTTTTTTAATGTTCGAAAGTAGTAAAAAATATCATTTTTGTCGTGAACTTTGACCTTGAAAAAATACATATTTTTTGTAAAATCTGAAATTTATTGATAGCATATATAAAAAGATCTTTTTCTTAGCTTTCCAATGAGCTATGTTTGAGCTCAAAATCTTTGATAGAAAAAAAAGTTATAGTTCATAAGACAAAGCATCAAAACGCCCGATTTTTGCTGTTGCCAACAACAAAAATGGCCCTATGTATCAAAGGGTAATTTTTTAAAAAATAAAACGAACACTATTTTGAGCTCTGGGAAGTAAAAGGAATACACATGCAAATTTTCATCAAAATCAAAAATGGTGATGCGCACCCCATTTGTTGATTTAAAATGGAATGACCCTATAGTCTTTTGATGGTGGAAATCTTTTTTAGGTGCTTTAAAACTGGTTGAACCCAAATTCATCTTTGAACCTAACAGTGGAGTATTTTGGATATCAGCACTTTAAAAACAAACATAATATATTTTTAATTAAAAAAAAACAATTAAGGCAGAAACCACTCGCTTCAAATGTAAGAACTACGTGTAAATAATATGCAAATGATATTATTTCAAATGAAACTTCTACACTAAAATGATACAGTGGAATTTTTAATATGGGTGTATGTGCAACAGCAGATCCAATATCTGAATTTGGATGTGTCAATATTGAAATAAGAGCAAACAAATCAGGAGCATCATGTATTCAGGCACAAATAAGGAGTTTGGATCACTCCTTGGTGATTTCACAAAATTTGAAGTGTCCAAAATGCAGTTATAGTTTGGTTTGCATTAAGAAAGACCATGACCCACTCCATAGATCTGCACTTAAGTGGGTGTGTAAAATGTTGAGCAATTTGGAAAATGAGAGAAACTGAAATTAGTTTATCTATTTATACATTTTTCCCCAGAGATTTTTATCTAATAGGATAACTCTTATGACACAGGAGCTGCCTTTGGCGACCATATGATTTTTCCTTTTACACAATTTGCATTTTATGTTATTTGCATTTTTAGGTCAAAAAGTAACTTTTTGCAAGTACTGTGAAAATAGTTTAAGTGATATTTTATTTTCCTTCATATTTCAGCACAGTATTTTACTTTTATTTTCTCTTTACCTTTTATGGTAGTACTGTGTATGATTAAAAGCAATTATTTTCAAGTATAATCTCAACAACTTGAAACTTACTATACATTTTAAATTACTAGACTTACCTTCGATTAAACGTGCTTCCATATCATACATTTTATCTGACTTTTTACTAACTTCAGATCCACTGCTCTTGCCATCATGAACCTATCACAAGAGAGGATAGTTTTAAATAAAAATGATAGGTTTAAATATTTGCATTTTACAAATCCTGAAACTGCGATAAACTTTAGAACATCTCTCGCATGGAATATATAAATTACTAATGAAAATTTTCAAAAATATAAACAGTTTTAAGTAATTTATAGAAGACTTGATTAGCTGATGAGTGTATTTAAGAAAACTGATTTCATTTCAAAACATCAAAACTATTTTCCATAGCATATTGCAACCTATCTTTTTAGGCACATTTTAATGAATACATAGTTGTCTTCTTCTTTACATTTGCAAAGCTCTATACATATTGAACAAAACTTTTTAAAAAAATGATGGATAAATTAATAAATATGAAGTCTGTTTTATATTTATACTCAATAGTTTTAACTAAGTTGGTGATCAATACTAATAGTTCACGAAAACAAAATCTAAATAAAGTTAAGGAATTTAAAAGAAAAATTATTTCTATCAGCTCAATTAGCAACATAAACGTTCTGAAACTACAACAGGAAGAAGCAGTACAATACAAATCAACAACACACAAAAGACTATTTAACAAAATACATAAAAAAAATTATTCAAGTTTTTCTTTCCTTTTTTTGCTTTGATCGATAATAAGCATTTATATTTATTACTAGAAAGTTACAAAAAATGAATTGCTACATAAAGCGTACCTATTTACTTATTGTATTTTTATTTTAATATTTATATTTGTTGTGACTTTAATATTTAAGTTCGATTTTTGCAGGAAAAAACTGAATTTGCAATTAATAGTTTTTTAGTTTTTTCTCTTATACAGTATTTTATTGAACAATCTATTAAATTCATGAGATAAAATAGTTTAAACGTATGCAGTGCCTAATGCATTATCTATGAAGCTATAAAATTATACTATCTCTTTAAAAAAATAAAGTTGGATAAAGTTTGAACGCCTTGTGAAATAAATGTAAAACTGGCTTTAACTTTTCTAATTTTATAGTTACATAAAATGAAACACAATTTAAAATTGAAGGGCTCTGGCGTAAATGCGGGTATCTGACAAAATTGTAAAACTCGAATCATTTGAAAACAATGGTATGTGGGCACAGTGGAACAGAAATTTTTCACGGTTTAAGGAAAAACACAGCCCTTAATAATGTACTTACACACATGCACTTTGTTCTTAAAATCAAAATACTTCCAGTATTTTTTTGAAATTTTCACAAGCCATACCTACGAGCCCTTTATAAAAACATTTGATGATTTTTTCCATTTAAACTTGCATAATTCTAAATATTTGCAAAATGCTATAAAATGCTTCCTTCAAATTATACAATTATTTGCATTTCATTTTGCATTTTTATCTATTTTTTTCAAAATCAAAAACTGAATTATTTCTGATTCATAGATATTATAGAACCATTTTAGGTTATTTTCTAACAGGCTCACTTGTTTCTTTTTAAACAATTACTGAAATTTCAAGAACTTAAGAAGAAAAATAGAATAAGTTCAAGAGAATAAGTTATGCTACGTACAGAGCCACTATGATGCCTTGCGGAAGGGTTAATCAAAGTAGTTGTTGCATAAGGAGCAGGAACTGCAGGAAGTTCCTTTTTGTAAAATGTAACCATGTTATGAGTGTCCACTTCAGCATAATCTGAAGCTCCACCACTGCTTAAAAAAGGGGAATACAAGCTGTAAATAACAATTAAAAACAAGCTACAACGCATGCATCACAAACAAAATATAAATGACATTGACAATGAAAACACATATATACATACACATATATACTTTAAAAATTTATAATACTGGAAAGTGGGTTATTCTCTACAAATAGGCTCAATTAATGTCCTAACCAAAATTTCATGAAATTATAATTGTTTTTAAAATAAATTTAACAGGCATGTTTAATATGATGTTTAGAAGTTATTTTGGAAGTTTTTAAAATTTACGCATTAATAAATTAACACTGTAGTTCAAATTAATCATTTGTCCCACTCAAGATTTCAACTTTTAGAATTGCAGTACTATAGTATGGATGCATAATTTATTTTTTAATAATTTGATTTTATATTCAAATAGGGACAATATTATGCCATTCGTATAATCTATTAGTCAGAATATCAACTTTAATATCATTATTGAATGCTGTCTGCACCTTCTTACGCCACTCCCCTACTGAGATATGTCAAGTGCAAGTTCCTCTAACTGCTACTAAAAGACAAACTAGTTAATGGAACAATTATGTTTTGGTAGCCATCGCAGCACCTTGCATCAAAAAAATGTAGCTTGATTTTCAGTTATATTGCTCTCAGAGAGAAATTTTGACAGAGAGTGGACTGAAAGTTCCTTTTTTTAACCTCATGACTCTCTTATCAGCCCCTACTGAATAGAGATTAAATATAAAAAAATTCTTATTACTATTGATTTATAAGTATTTAGGCATATTTAATGCCTACTAAGTCTAACCTCAATTCAGATAATTGTTCAAAAGGTAATGGCTGTTTTGTTACGATTCATCACCCCTCACAATCATTCCCTCATGTTCCTTATAAGAGAGGGAGTCATGTAACTTGGAGAGAATGATGAATTTAGGTTATCATGTGATGGGATTAAAATTAAATTATTTCTGTTGTAAAATAAGTGTTAATCATCAGATTCTTTTTTACTAACAAAACAAATCATAAAATTTATTGTCATCACTATACAATGAGTAATATATTATATTTCTTAATAATGTGAAAAAACATGAATATGATTGGTCATGGCCAACTTTTTTTTTTAGATGAGCTCAGATGAACTCATTAAAAATAATTATGCATTTTTGACAAAGTTGATAGAAAAAATGTTCTTATTTGGCCTATTTTGAGAGAGATTACCAGTAGATTCATTAATTACGAGTACTTAGAAAAATAAAGCTAGAATGCACAATACTGTACATCAATAGTTTGATATACAGTTAAATACTGTTTTCGTTGTAACCTAATTTTTCTGCAATGGAATTCGAGTACTGTAACGGCAATTAAAATGGGACTAAAGGTATATTTTGTTAAAACAGGTGCTTTACTGTAAGGTATTCCCTGTAATGAGCATACTGCAACACCACATCTATGAACTAAAACAAGCGTAACTAGCCTATAGTAGGTATAGCAACAACACCTTTTGAGCAAAAAGGCAAAATCAAGACTTCATAAAGAGGATGGAAAGTTATTACTTCAAACCAGAGGTGGACGCACTGCATAATTCATAATACTGCCCAATTCATACTGCATATTTCAAATGCCAATTTAGTCACTGGGCCTCCAGTAGCTAAATTAGCATTTGAATTATGCAATAACAAAGGAGGCCACATAAGTTGATAAACATATAAGATCAATTTTTATGCATAGTTTAAATATAGTCTTATCCACAATACAAAAGTAATAGGAAGAAAAAACATCAAGTCGTTTATTTATCATTTAACATAAGTTACAGTAAAAAAATACTTTGGTATTTACACAAAGCTAATAATTTGTTACAGGATTAATTAAGATGGGTTGTTATAAATAACTAAATATTTAAATACCACTTTGAATGCAAGTAAGAAAGTAGAAATTTTAAACATTTAAAAAATATATCATAATATTTTTCCCAATGATTTTTTAAAAAATTAGCTATGAAAAAACTAACCTGTTATTGCTACATGTCAGGTTTTTAAAATATTTAAAATTTGTTAGCTTATTAAAAAAGCAGAAAGCAACAATGTGTAAATAATTTTTAAATCCAACAACAACTAGTGAGACATCAGCTTTTATTTCTGGTTTTAAAGTAATTGAAGATTTGGATCAAACTTAACAAGAAGCTTCTGTTAACTCAGAAAACTCCAATTGTAATTCTGTAGGAGCTTCGGGAAAATCTACTAAATGGAATTCAAGTATTAATTTCACAGCAGGGGTGTGAGCAGTAGGTGTGCACACCAAAACCTGAACATTTCTCGGATAATCTGTCCAACACAGAAAAATATTCACAGAATGTTCTATTTTATTAGCCAGACCTTTTTTAAGAAGACTACTGCTGATAGTTCAGATGTGTTATTTTGTACATAATTTGGACTACTTTGTATGTAACTGCAAAACCATGCCTAAAATATTGAAAGTGTAAAAATAACGTTAGCTTTTTTTTTTAATTTGATTTTTATTAAAAACGCCTAGTGAATTCGAGAGCAATTATATAAACACACTCAAAATTCTTCAACACTCAAGAACTATTTGAGCTATGAGGACCCTATTTTAATGTGAGTAAGAGGTAAAAAAAAAATTTTAAATATTTTTAACTGTAAGTTTGTGAACCTAATACCCTTGTGTGCCCTTGATTTATAGTGTTACTTAGCCAATGGCATCGAAATCTCTGCCTACAACACTAATGAAATAAAATCTTCATCTAGTTTTTAATGCATACAAGAAAGATTCAGATTCAAAACAATAATCTTTCATTTTCGGATTATTGCATTATTTAATGCCCTAATAAAATACCCATTAAAATCTAGTTTACTATAAAAAAAATTTTAACTAAGAAGAAGAAGACAATTAATGAAACATAAGGTTTCTAGTATTTTGCATGTTCTCCAACTATTTGTAAACAGGATAATTACAGTTTACTAATTAATTTTAGTGGATAAATAATGTATCCCTTTCCTAATTCTTATATTATTTATGTATTTTGAATTCAAATGAATCCTAAAGCTCTACTTAGGTAACTATAAGAAATAGAATTTTGAATGTCTACAACATGCAACTTGCATGCAAGGGCCATACACTAGGTACATACTGGTTGTTTTTGCAATTAGTTTCAGTATTGATAAGAGGCTTTTAACATATGAATTGAAACATGCAGAAGTCAACTAGTAAAAACTCCAAACAAAAAGTATTTCATAAAATATTAAGAAAAGTGTTGCATTCCCTTTCCAAAATATTCCATTGTTTTCTGTTACAGAGATCAATCTTTGATGTCAAATGAATTTATAATGTTAATAAGTGAAGAATAATACTTAAAAGATAAAAAATACTTAAGAAATAAATTAATTGCAAGAGTAAAGAAGAGAGAGAGAGAACAACTATATTCAGTAGAAAATAAATATTAGTGGTTTACCATTGTGTTAGAGACAAAAGTTAAATAAATAACAATATGAAAGCACATAATTTCAAAAAATGACAATTTCTTGCCTTTAAAAATGTTTTTTATTTAACTTTTACACACAGTAAATCATTAACTTTCATATTTGGTAATTGTGAAAATATGCATGACACTTGGGTTTTAGCAACCAAGCTTCATACATACCTTATGTAACTACGATCCACTCCAGTATTTACATTATTTAGCAGTTTATCTTCAGGTAAGCAAGTTTTCCCTGAAGGAGCAGGATGCCATGCTTGATTAATCCAGAGAGTCTCACGTGCACTCACCCCAACTCTACATAAGATTTACAGTAAAGAGATGTTAGATGGGTTAAAGAAGGAACCACACCACCACCAGAACATGCACATTAAAGCATTACAGAATAACTACAAATTTTTCAAGATGAGGAATTTTCATGTAGTAAGTGCCTGGAGATTATGAGAAAATTCATTGCATTGCTGAAGTTGTGTGGAAGTATAATTAAAAAGCACAAAATGTTAAAACCAAATTTTTCCAACACATGAAAGGAATTTAAAGACAAAAAAAAAATAAATAAATAAAACATTGCAACATACCTTTGCATTCAAAGTAGCTTTCAAAGTTACACAATGTTTTTCATTAAGTTAGGCAAAAAAAGGAGGCTAAAAATTTTTACTTTACTAAAATGTTCATTAACAACATGTTCTTTAAATAATTCAAACTAATAAACATTGCGCATCAGTCTTGAAACAAGATTTTTGTAATTTTTAACCAATGTACAATCCCACTATTTGTGTTCAATGACTTTTCTTCCCTTATTTATTTTAAATTAATTAATAGTGTATAATAAAAATACAATCTCTTTTTAAAAAAACAACGCTTTCTAAATGACTCCTGATTAATTTTCATAGTTCTTGTTATTTAAGCTTAAATATCTTAACACATGCATTGATTTTAATTAGTGTATTTTTTTTTTAATATAAATTGGATGTTTACAATGGTTCGAATGTTAATTGAAGCTTCGACACAATATTTTTCACAAATGCTTAGATAATAACTATCATATTCATTAAGAATGACAAATGTTTGCCAGATTTTTCAATTAAAATTTCGTTCTGCAATTCAAGACATTAGAAAAGGTTCTCCAGTACAGTTATAGAATCGCCTATATTTTTACAAAGTTTTATAACTTAGTAATGCTTTTGATATTTGGTTTATTTATGTTTTTCATATTTGATACTGCTCAAATTTCAACTAAAACTTTTTAGTCTCACAGACTGAATATACAAGACTGAATGTAAGTCTTTTTAAAATCTGGTACTATTAAATTAACTAATTACGAAATTCAAGGGACCCCAAATTTTATTCCATGGAATGAAAATTTCGGCGTAATGGAATTTGATCAATGTAATGCCAATTACAAAGGGACTGAATATTTATTTCATTGAAATGGACTTTTTGTGAGATTGGTATTTGCTGTAGTGAGATTTTACTACAACGTAAAAATGGACAGCAAAGTTGAAAGAGAAGATTATTACAATTTCTGCATTAAATCTCATTTTTTAGCTCTATGTAAAGAATAGGACATCATTTGAAGAAAGTAGTGTCATAAACATAAATTATAATGATATTTCAAATCATCATGGCAAATCTTTAAGTGCTGTATTGTACATTTATTTTTCAACTATCATATCAGAAAAGCAAACTTACCGAACATCTTCAGGTTTGTGCGGAGGACATACTGAAATTTAATAATAAAAAATTAATTATACAAAAAACATTAATACATATATAAATTTATGAATAAAAATGCAAAAAGACAATCCAAAAAGTTGCTCTCATATACTTTTTAACAAGGGAAATTATAAATAAAACAAACACAACATAATTGAATACAAAAGTTCTGCTATTTTTCCAAATCTGTGATCCACATTTCATTTGCTGTTCCATAAAATTAATTTAACGAAATCTTCTTTGAAAAAATTAAAGCCCAAAAGAAAGACAATGAAAAGAGCAACAGCAAAGAAAGTAGCAGATAAAACTTCTATTGGCTTGCCCGACAATAGTTTTTACCAGTACTACTTCTTAAAATTAATTTCAAGATTCAATAAATAATATATCATATACGTAAGACAATCCATAGATAAGGTACTTAAGCAAATAAATAGAGATTGTGCAGTGTGCAATTATGCGAGGGGGAGATGAGATAGATACAAAGGTGAGAAAGGCCATACACAAAAGGAAAAATTAAACTGCATATTTGCATAATCTTCTAAACCTTTATTGCATTTAAAACAAAATAATCTGCTTTAAACAAAAACTGTTCAATTAAAAACCCTATACAAATACATAACATTGCACATATTTTTACTGAGTCTCAGTTAATTTTTCTTGTACTAATCTAAGTAGCCGCTCAACAATGATATTGTAAAACCAACTTGAAAACCAAAACTACTAATCAATATCAATTAACATCATTGTCTTTTGAAACTATGCTGTCTTTTGAAACTATTAACCCATTGACACGCAGCATTTAAGATACACAGGGACGGACTGGGATGAAAATTCAGCCCTGGTATATTTTTTCAGATGCAGCCCCGGTGTGGTGGGGGGAGGGGGGAGTGTCTGCCGGTGAACAAAAATCATGAACTTCTCCAAATTATTATACTCAAACAATTTTTAAATTTATTTACTGAGACCACACTGAGGACAGTAGCAGAATGCAATTTAATATAAGTTTAATCGCGAGTGTATTTATTACTCAGATCGAATTTTGTAGTTTGAAAAATGTATTTTAAAACTTATCTTCGAAAATGTTGGGGGGAAAATGAAATTCAAGGGGGTACTCAACCTTCCGTTTTCCAAATCGAAATTCGTAAAGGGCATCTGTTATACATCAATTAATAGAAAAAAAGGGGGTCCAGGTGGTCCTCCCCCAGGAATTTTTTTTTAATTGTAGCTCGAAAAATATAGTTTTAGACGATCTTTGGTAAAATTCAGGGAACGAGGAATCGAGGAAAATTTTCGAATTAATCTTCTTAAAAATGCAATTTAGACAATCTTTGGTAATCTAAACAAGGTTCCAGGGAGAAACCTTTTTCGAAATTGAAATCTTAAAAACGAAAATCTAATCATCTCCGATTATGATAGGGAGAATGGGATCGGAGACACTCTCGAAAATTCGTTTTCGAAATTTTAGCTCTAAACAAGCAGTTTTGGAAGACCCTTGATGATATAGGAGCAAAGAGATGTGGGGGATAAAACCGAAAAATATTTTGAAATTAAAAAAAAAAAAACGCAATTTTATTGTAGGTTGTCTTTTGGTATGTTTAGAGGATCGGCAATTTTTCAAATTGATAGCTCCAAAAATTTAATCTTAGTATTCAGTATGAAATTTTAAACCCTGCTGACTGTATCTTACCTTCTTATCTATTTAACCCTTTTATGGTTATGAACGAGTTCAGCTCGCAATCGAATCGTGCTTCATAATGCGCGCAAACGAGTTCCACTCGGGAGCAAGATTTTGATCGAAATGGTTAGTGACTAGCACTACTCGCGTAGTGAAATTTGTATAACAAATGCTGCGCGAATTAAGTAAACGGAAACTGCTCATTTCCATAACCGTCAAAGGGTTAAAGCGTATTCCAGAGGCTTATGTTTTTGTCCCCATTTTGAAGGAATTTTTATAATAATATTTTTATTTAAAAAGTTAAAAATGTAACTATGTCGTCAAGTGTTTACCCCAAGAAGAGCGTCTGAACGATGAAGTAGTCTTCCCTGACAAACGTCTCGTATTACATTCATTACACCCGGGGCTAGCAAGTGGCAAGAGATGGCACAAGACTTAGTATCCTTTTTGCTAACTAGGCACAAAAGAGAACCACGCACATGATGGCTACGAACCCTTCTAATGATAAGCATCTGACAGACAATTGGCCTAAACTGTTGGTCATTCAGAAATACATCTACCGTAGATTGTTGATTATACTCGCGTTAAAATTCATCAGCTCGGTTTTTTTTTTTTTGCTTTGGCGGCTCTTTCTTCAAACATTAGAAATAGAACGCTCCCTTTCTGCAGTCGAACTCTAGAAATTTTGCTCCTGCTGTCTCGGCAGCCTTGTATTTGGTAGTCTTACGGATTATTTTTTTTTTTTTTGATAAAAAAAAATCTGGTTTATATGGGCCGGCCCTTTTTGGCCCGGGAAAGGACCGGCCCTTCTGGCATTTTCCCCAATTCCCACATAGCCAGTCCGCCGCTGTAGATACACAATGCAAGCCTTTAGAAGAAATACTAGAAAAACAATTAGTTCAATTTCTCTATTTTCAACGATACTTATAACTTACAGATATTATACTACAGCCATACTTTACTTACAGATATTAAACTACATCTTATTACTTACAGATAGTATATTACTTACACATAAGATTTTAAAGAATCTTACCACTTAAATGAGCTTGTAGTCCTTTTTTCAACGCTGTTCTTCTTTTGATAAACATGATAATGAAAAATACGGATAATAAAATGAAAATGATTCCGCCAATGACTGCAATGAACCAGGGTTGTCTTATAACATCATTAATATCAGAAACTGAGGTGGGTTTGCCATCAAATGCAGTGACTGCTCCATAATCTATTAGAAAAGAAATAGTTTTCATCTTGGGTTAGAATTTACAAGCACTTTTTAATACAGTACTCCCTCGGTTATCCTGACTAACCAGGACCTAACTCAATCTGGATAAATGAAAATCCAGA
>JAXGGA010020242.1:0-18621 GCA_038373865.1 Uloborus plumipes | reverse complement strand
GTTCGAATTTGACACACCATTTTTCCCGATTCCTTTACAAGTAGCTAACAGCTGAGAAGAACTCATACTTATTGATAAAGATGAAGGACATAATACATTTGAAGACTCTATTTTCTCTTTTGATAAATAACTTTTTGATTCACTTGGTTCAGTTTTTTCTTTACTTTGCTCAATTTTAAAGTCATGAGAAAATGAGGATTTTTTTTCTAATGATGACTGAAAGGCGGATGAGAGTTTTAAGGCATCACGAGAAACTTCATCTTTTGTTGAGTCTTTAGAGCAGAGTCCAAATTTTGAAGCTCTAGACTGAGATTCTTTCGAAAATTGCACCATAAGATCCTCAGTAAGTGATGAAGCAATGTCCTTCTGAGATAGCAAAATCTGAAGATCTTTTTCACTAATGGCTGTGCTTAAATCTCGTAATACTACAGTAGGTTGAGAAGTACTTGAAACCTAAAAAATTTAAAGACATTAGAATAAAATATTGTGCTTATTTTTCAAATGTTTTCATAAAATTAAACATGGATTTCTACAAAGTGGAGGGTTTGTTGCATCCTTGATGTTCTTTTGCAACCAAATAATCTGCTTATTTATTTGTTATTCTGTGCTTAGGATAGCATTCACAAAAGAACTGGGACACATCAAATGATGTGCATAACAAAATGTACAAATAAATTGAACAATATTGAAAATACAATTAAGTAGAGTTATGTTACATGATAATGAATATGCATTCACTTTTGAAACACATTCACACTATAGAAAATTTGCATAAAAGTTGACAAATATGTGTTGGACACAAAGAACAGAAATGACATTTCACTTCATTCAACAGAACGGACACAAAGAACAGAAATGACATTTCACTTCATTGTCAACAGAAATGACATTTCACATTCATTCCTTTTATTTTTAAATAAACTTTAAAAGCAAAATGAGACTAATACATATAACATCTAGAGGGTATTTTAAGTAGAACATGTCAACAAAAAATAAGCAATTGAAAAAAAAAAAAGATTGTTTCTCAAATAAATAATTGAACTGAACATTTTCCATAACATGGCATAGTAATTTTTGTGTGTATGATCCCCTCTCCAATCAAAAGCCGATTCAACCTTTGGTTTCGGAGGGGTCATTTTTTAAGGGAAGAGGTGCCATAAGTCATTTGAGGGTGTGAGTGAGGATCTGGGGGATTTTTGAAAAATAACTCAAGATGCAGCTTTGAACCATCTTTGATAACTTACAAGGGAAGTCATTACACTCATTAAGATGTTTTTAAAAGTGTTTAAGTTTTTAATGTATCTAAAAAAACATTGTGGTTTTGTTAAAGTATTAATGTTTGCCAAATGAAGAGATAGAATATTATACACAAATATAAAGGATTTCAAGAAGAATAGGAATAATCATTTTGCATCTTACTTCTCATTCAAAAAATCAAAAATTAGATTGCATCATTATGGGTGATGAATAAATGAATAGCTCCAGGAAGGGAAACTTAGGTATGAAGTACAAATTTATTAACATTTAAGGATCAGTCAATTTTTCAATGCAAAAATTATCCATCAGTTTTTTTTTTTTTTTTTTTTTAAGAATTATTATAAGTAGATTGCAAGCTAACTATTGGGAAAAGGAGACCGAAATTACAGCAAAACTTTTGCAGGAACACCGATGAATAAAACATGTGTGTCACAATTGTAATGAAAGTCATAATAATTAACAAAGCACATAGTAAAACAAAAAAACAACATTGCTTTCGCTGATTTAGGCAGTAGGATCAAGGTTTTCATTTGAATGTACTGAATACTGATACAGAATAGTGAACATAACTGTTTCAATTTATGTTTTGTCTGTCATTGCTTCATTCAAAATAAACCAAATTCTTGACCCGAATGAGCTTATCTCTAATTTTATTGTTATATTGATTAATTCTTAATATTTCTCACATGTATTAATAATTATGAAACATCAGATGAACATAAATTATTCTTTAAAGGTAATTACAGTGGATGCTGGTTAATTTAATCAGCCACTTTAATCAATCAAATTGCCATAAACCTGAGCAAAATCCAGCTTTATTAAATTATTCGCTCAATTGAGTCAACCTCTTTACTGGATCAAAACTGTTTAGAACAAATGTGATTCATATAAGCTGCCACTGTATTAAGTTCAATAAATAAAAGAAATCTCTAATCAAATTATAAGTAACCCTAATTATAAGTAACTTAAATAAAATCATTAAAATAATTCATTACTAACTCAACAAACACACGTCCAATTTCTCCCTTCACTCAAATATTACGTGAATGATGTATTTCAGGTTTGAAAAGTGATATAAACTTGCTTGGACAAGATGTTGAGGACTAAGCTGAATCATAGATAAATCATTTACTTAGAGATATGTTAATGCGAATAGTAGAATACATTTTTAACTTTTTTAAACTTATAAAGTGGAACCAAATATGGCCAGTCAGAACCTAGAAAGTTGTGCACTATTAATAGCTTTCAATTAATATGTGTTACCTGAGGGGTTCCTTGAGACTTTTGGCCAGCTGAATGACGAATGTGAGAATTGGAACAATGTGAAGGCTTAGTTGGGTTTGGACTACCTGTTGTAGTAGTAACCTGGCAGGATTGAGAAGCTGGCACAGTTGTTGCTGATCGTACCTGAATGCTGGCAGGATTTGACTGAGTGGCTGTGGTAATACAGCCATTTATAACTTTTGTTTCTGAAGTTGCAGAAGATGAAGGCCGCAAACTATGAATGGCAGTGGAATCAGGAGACATTTTATATGCACTAACAGCACTATTACTACTTGAAACTGAAGTTGTAATAGTAGCAGTACTTGGTACATCAGCACTTGCAGTACATAAAGACACAGAAGTTTGTGCAGCAGATAACTAAGACAAAAATAATAAAATTTTAGTTACAAAGCAGGTAACTAAAAAAGAGCATTTACAAATATTATGCTTGATTTTTCAAAACATCAAATTTAGAAAATAAATTAATAAACACTCATGAATGTAAACAAATGACATGATCTTCTTATAAAATATGAAAGGAGGTAAATACTTAATTTATTATTTAGAATTTTTAAAAGAATAAATCCCTCATTAGATATGTTTTACAAGAGAAGAAACAGCTGACCAATATATATTGTCAGCACTGTGTACACACCTGGTTTTGCAATAATAATTTCTGCTCGAGCTGATGCTGTTGCATATGCTCATATTCCTGCTGCAACTGTTGAAAGAGTACTCTTTGTTGAGGAGATAAATTGGCCTAAATTATTGAAAGAAAATGTAACAGTAAATTTAAGATCATTCACTAAAACCAATAAAAAAATCAGAAATTTGGAAAAACGGGTGTATAATCTATTCAATAAATATAGTTGTAGTAATGTAGAGGAAAAATTGAGAAAGTACTTTATGTAATTTTAAAATATAGATCTAAAATTCATGAATTTTTGACTTTAATGTATAGTATGGCTCTGACAATAAGATATTAAACCTAGAATGAGTTCATTTATGTTTAGGTTGAAAGCAGAGAAATTCTTATGCACAATGCCAATAACCCTTATTGGCAAAGCAAATCAGTATTCCTCCTTTGACACATGGGATCATTTAATCTTGAGCCCCCATCAGAGGTCAGTCTATCAGAGCCAGACTGTACTGAATCACTTTTAGCTTTATTGTATCAGATAATACATAAATAACTTGAATGAAAAGCCTGAACAACACATTTTTCCAGTAATTCAGTTGATCCACAAAACAGATTTTAGTTAGTGATGTGCAATGAGCAATGGTGCAGCTTCAAAATCAGCATTAATACTAAAAAACACAAATTTGAAAATTAAATCCATAAGTTTATGTTACTGTTTCATAATATGTCACCACTATATCCATCAAGTTATGCAGTTAATTAGTGGTAAGTTAGTGAAATTTGCTTATTGCTATAAAACACAATGTACAATGCAATTTAAGCAACAATATACAAAGATAAATTGTAAAAGTTAAAAAAAAAACAATTGTGTTTCATTCGAGTAGACTGTCAGGCCTTATCATACATACCTGATTTTGTTGAAGATAGCTTAAAAGTTGGAGCTGCTGCTGGTTTAAGTAAAATGGTGGCCTTACACTTGGCTCAGGATTTGTTCCTTGCTATAAGAGAAATAGTAAATATATTTACAACATACACAAGTACGTTTTTTATTAATTACTAATTGCAGTGGAATATTTTAATGGAATGAAACATGGTCTAATCACAATTCTGCAATGAATAAGAAAATATATCAACTTACATCAGAAACAGGCCCAATAGCTTGACTCAGTTTCATCCTTTTAGCTGCTGGCTGATCTTGTGGCAAAAGCAGTGATCCTGGCCTTAGTTGAGCTTGCTGACCCTAAGAAAAAAAAATAGCCTCTACTTTAATCTTTCAAAATTGATGTTTAATACGATAGAAGGATATTTTGCAATAAAATTTAAAAAAAAAAAGTCTACATGAAATAAAATATTAAATATAATAAATGAAAAGTTCAAACCTGCATAGAATGGCTCACAGTTCCTTGCCCACTACACATAGCTGAATGAGAGCCACTCTCTCTGTGTCTTTGATTATAAGCTGACGAATTAATTCGGTTCTGTGAAAAGTAAATTGAATGTAAAAATTAATTTTTTAACAAAGAAAAATGAAAGCTCTTATTTGTTTAAAATAATTTCGGAGAATAAATTAATATTATTGAAAATTATGAAAACATACTGTTTGTCCTTGTGTGTGTGAACTTGCATTCTGCCGTGATGCCATTTCTTGTGATATGGGAAAGTTCCAAGCATCCTCAATGCAGGGCAATTGCTTAGGCTTCTGTATGTTGCTTGATGAGGTTGTCGTTAATTGATTTTGCAAAACTTTTATTCGAGCCGCAAGGTTGGGATTTATAGGACCTACATTGGCAGAAGAAAAAAAAAATGCAGTTGCAGCATTGTAAAATAAAAACCATGTACTTTCATATTTAGTTTCACATCATAATCCATAAACTTTATAACTAACATTTCGCAAAGAGTTTTACTTTTCATGAGATAACAATCGTTTATTTTATTCCAGTAAAGAATGAATAATTCATTGAGAGTGAAATTCTAAGTACATATTTCTTAGAGGAGAAAAATCAAAAACAGGAAATGGGAATGTTTATGCCATTACAAAAACTGCACTGATTTTGATACTAAACATAAAAATGAACATAAGGAATTCAATTGAATCATTATCATTGACACAATGTGAATTCTATTCAAAACAGTATACTTAGTTCATACACTGCGATGCAAAAGTTTAGACAATTGGCAAATATGTGAATAAAAAGAAAACTACTCAACGAAATTCTTTCAAATTTCTACTGCAGGTTAACAATATGGTCCCAAATACGTGTACGGAGTTCTTAAAATTTTAACTGGAATTAAATTTTGTATATTACAAAAGACATTTTTTAACATTGTTGCAAAAGTTTAGACAATAGTCATATTTTATGCAAATATCCCTTGAAATGTGATTGGTGGAGGAAAGGCGGGACTTTATTATTCGAATATAAAGTGCAGAGATTGCTGAATAAATAATCAAAATCTCAAAAGTTCTGTAGTTCTCGTGTGCAGAAGATGAGAAAGTTTGGAACCCGAAAATTGAAAATGAACCTACTTTATTAATTTTTTGTCTTTTAAATTGGCTCTAGTCTGGTAGTACGTTGTTTTTTACTTTGTGGATAGCAAATTCAGACATACATATCGATAAAAAAGTCCAAGAAAAATTATATTTCTTAAGGATAAAGGAATTGAAAAAACGGCTCATACTGGCGATTCGCCCCTTAATCCTACAAAACTTCAACTTAGGTCAAAAACAGCACGTGACAGCATAAGTAGATGAACAACTGAATCGGAATGCGTTAAAAAAACAAAGAATTGTGCCTGAGCCTTTTCGGACAGAGTTTCCCAAATAAGCCAGATTTTAATGTAAAAAGCAGCATATGTATCATCGTGACTAAAAAATGAATGGTACTTTCTTTGATAAAAATTATTAAAATTGGGATGGTCTAGATGGATTATAATTCTTTTCGTGGGACTTGAGAAATATCCAGTGATCATATGCTGTGCTGCTTTTACCATTAAAATCTGGCTTATTTGGGACACTCTGTCCAAAAATGCTAAAGCACAATTCTTTGTTTTTTTATTCATTTCTATTCAGTTTTCATCTACTTATTCTGTCACGTGCTGTTCTTGACCCAAGTTGAAGTTTTGTAGGATTAAGGGGCAAATCGTCAGTTCGAGCCATTTTTTCAATTCCTTCATCTTTAAGAAATATAATTTTTCTTGGTCTTTTGATCGATACGCATGGCTGAATTTGCTCTCCACAAAGTAAAAAACAACGTACTACCATACTAGAGCCGATTTAAAAGACAAAAAATTAATAAAGTAGGTTCATTTTCAAAGTATGGCTTCCAAACTTTCTCATCTTCTTTACACGAGAACTACAGAGCTTTTGAGATCTTGGTTATTTATTCAGCAATCTCTGCACTTTATAATTGAATAATTAAGTCCCGCCTTTCCTCCACCAATCACATTTCAAGGGATATTTGCATAAAATATGACTATTGTCTAAACTTTTGCAACAATGTAAAAAAAATGTCTTTTGTAATATCCAAAATTTGATTCCAGTTAAAATTTTAAGAACTCCATACACGTATTTGGGACCATATTGCGTACCTGCAGTAGAAATTTTAAAGAATTTCGTTGAGTAGTTTTCTTTTTATTCACATATTTGCCATTTGTCTAAACTTTTGCATCGCAGTGTATCTTTAAAGTGAGCTATATGAAACTGCTCAAAGATTTTATATATTTTTTCTCATTTCTAAAAACTGAAACAAAATTCTTTTGAATCCAAAAATGTCAAGTATATTTTGCAAAAAAAAAAAAAATCGGTATGTTTCGTTACACTAAAATTTCTTCACTTTCAACCTTTTCAATGATTGTAGAAAGAAAGTTTTCAACTTGGTTGTATAATGTAATTAAAAAAAACCTTTATGATTCTTAACTTATAAACGAAAAAAGTTGCCAGAGCATAATAACTTTTGTTTCATCACCAAAAAGTTACATCAATTATCATGGTATGATATGATATAATCACAACAGTTAAACTATCTTGAAAGCTCCGTTCATTTTATAAAAATTATACATTCTATGGAAACTTACTGCTCTCTTTCGCCTGAGTGTATATATCACTTACCCACTCACTTTGCATATTCACAGGCCACCTCACACTTGATGTGCAGAAACCAACAGTGAATGTGCATTGGGTAGAAAACAGCTGGCCTTGCAAGAATAGTGATTCAGCAATGATATACGTATATATGCATTGCTTGAAAAATCTGGCAGTATTATTTTCTCCTGGCTTATTTTTAAATAATGTTAGGTGTCCATATGCATTTTACAAGGTACGAAATACTGTTTTAAAGGTGATATGTTTCAAATTTTACAAAACAAAAACTGCATATAAACACATACCTTTTCCGTTACTGCCATTCAAATAGCATTTGAGAGCGTCTTGTGATTCCCCACAGCTTTCATAAAGGAGTCCTAAATTTGTCCAAGCTTGTGTATGATTCTTTTCAAGCTGTATGCTGCAAACGTAGGCTTGCAGTCCATCCATTGGCTGTGATTGTTGCTGATAAAGTACTCCTATTGAGCACCACACATCTGCATTAGCTTCGACCCTATCAACACTATTTCTGTAGCTAACAAATGCATCATGAACTTTTCCAATGCTTGCAAAAGTCCTTCCTAAGAAGTAAAGAGACTGTCCATTTGTTGGGTCTGCTTCAATAGATTTTTCTAAATAATGAATGCAACTGTTCTGTCTTTGCTGTTTTTCCCCGAGAGCATCAATCGTATGATACATCCAACCTGAAAAGAGATTTAATAAAAAGTTTAAGACATAGACATTGAAAGGATGACAAAAATATTCAGCATTATGAACTAAAATTAATGTTCTCAAATATTATTTAAAATGAAATATGTTACGTACACGAAGACTTTATGGGATTATTAATAAATACTTGTATAAAAGGGTAATTTTACTATGATTTTTTTTCTTACAAAAAGCAAGCCGTAATTGATATGGGGCATTTTTTTTCTTCTGGCTTTTTTTGATGCATAAGAAATATGGCAGTACAACATCGAATATTTGGATGAATTTTTTGCATGTTTTTTCTTTTCTTTTAAGTTTCGTCGGTTAACATATTTTTTTCATTGTCTTTAGGCAATTACTCGAATTAATTCATCAGGTTTTCACACAAATATATGTTGCATTATTTTCTAAGAGCCCTTCTAAGAGCACTATTTTGTTTACATATTGTTTTTACCTTTTATTAATACATTAATACAATGTTATCTGGAATGATAACTTGTTTCCAGCATGAAACAACCTAGCATTTTTCATAAAATTTTCGAACACGGAACTTGTGGTAGTTTATTTCATTGACTTCAATCTGTTGTCCTATAGTTTATCTTGCATTTGCAAAAAAAAAAAAACTTTACTAAAAAATTAACAGAGTAAGCACATCCAATATTTTTCCAATATTCACTTCAGCAATATAGTTAGAAAAAAGGTTTCACCTTTTCCATTCTATCCATTTTTCTTTTAACTGCAGCCATTTCACATGAGTTTGAATTCTTGCAGTAGTTTCGGAAACAATGGTGGATCAGAAACTATGTTCATCAAGTGAAGGTGCAACGAAACAGATAAGAAAGCTAGACACTTACCTCAGGGGTACCTATTTTCCGAAGGACTTTCCACCCCTTCCAATGCTATGGGGCACCCTCCAAAACCAGAGTCTGCACTCAAAATAAGATCAAAAACACTTCCAATTAGTGCCTCGCTTAAAAAATGTCAATGGCCTACATTAATCAGTAATATTTTCTTCCCAAAGTAGCAGTTTCTGTCGAAAATCAATGGTGATTGATGGTCAGCAAGGTTGTGGTTTTACAAGTTAATTTGAATTACATTTCTATGTAGGATGGTTATTTCAGCGTCATTCTTGGCAAACTTGGAGGAGGGCAATTTGTCAGGGAGCAGATTAACAAGCTTCGACTGTACTACCATTCGATTGCAGAACAGCAAAATTTTCCATGAAATTTCGTAAATGGCTTGAAATGTTAAAAAAATGTATGGTTTGTCCTAATCAGAAATAAACTAGCACATAATTGTCTAATAATAACTTTACTATCAAAAATTGCTATAACTGATAAGAAATTTGCTATCAAACAAATTTCTTTGGAACATTTTTTGCACAGGCATAACCAGATTTTTTTTCCCTCGACAGTTATCTATATGTGTGTGTGCATGGAAGTTGTTCCACGTTAAAATGAAGAGAGTTTTATCATTCTGAGCTGAAAAGCTAGTAGAATATCTATGAAGTTGTTTGCGCATTAGGCATCAAGCACTTTCAAAAAATAATAAATAAATGTTTAACACACCTTTTCTAGGCATAAAATGCAACAAAATTGAATGAATGTCATGTGAAAGAGATCTATAAATGAAATTTGCAAAAGGAGTTTTAAAATAATTATTTTTAAAAAGACTAAAGTTTATTATAAAGCATTGGCTAGAAATATACTTGCCCTAACGAAATTTTTACATGCCCAGGTTTTTTATTGCACATTAATAAAATTCAAGCCAATTTTTGAAGTTTTTAAAACCTGCCATCAACACACAGTAATGTATCATAAACAAGGTCTTCCATTTCAATTTTTTTTCCATTAAGTTCAATATCCTAACAGGAATTTCTCCTAAAATTGTCTTTAAATGCTTTCACGTGAGAACCATCAGTATGTGCCAGAGCTTCTGACTGTAAACAAAAAGCTACTAGATGCAATTTATATCCAAAATTGTAAATTTTTTCTGCTAGAATCTCACATCAACTGGAATCAGCATACTCTTTTTCTACTGGACATAAGGAAGCAACACTGTTACAGTAAACAAAGTAAACAAATATTCTCTTTATTTTCAACTAAAGGTTGCTTGCTGACTTTGCAGATGATTCTTAATGATTTTATCTTTACCTAAATATAATTTTAAGGGTACCGCTTGAAATGAAGCACTTGAAATAAACTTTAAGCTCTAATAATGATGAGGCAATTTTTCAATAAATATGAAATAATAAAGTTTTTTTTGGAAAGAAATATTTGATTAAAAAAATTACATGCCGGGCTGGGCATGAAAGAGTGGAAGATTAAATGACAAATCCGAACTTTTACATGTCTCGGGGATTTTGGGCAGGATAATTTTCGCAAAGTAAAACATAGAGCTAAAATGGGTTCTTATACTTAAGTAATCTTGTCAATTAATTTATAAGAAATAACAGAATTAAAACCTAGTTGCTTAGATGCTTCAGCTCTCACAGTTGAAGGCAGTTCTTTTTCCTCAATGAGCTGTTCATAAGCTTCTTTGGCTTGTAGATACTTGCCCTAAAAACATATTAAAACGAACATCAGTTTACAGGAAAAATGTATCAAAAACACAACTAATATGCATTATTTACTGTCATCGAAAATATAAATTGGTTTTGTAAATTAGAATTGGCAAAAAATTTCTATTCTTATTTACATTCCAATTTTTGGTTTTATGAGAGCATACAACAAACACAAAACATAAGTGTGTGAATTTGCAAAAATAATCTGAATGCAATGAACATGATTTTTGTTGCATTTCAATGACATGGATTTTGTTGTAAAAACCACATTCCTCTTAACAGCTATGAGCAAGAAAATACAATATTCACAAATAAAAATACACAGACTTTCGTACAGGATGACAACTACACCCTTGCTTTCAAAAGTAAAGGGGCTTAGTCCCTCTCTTTTCAGAGTTGAAAATTAATGATTGATTGAAAAATGATTTTAACTCAATAAATTGATTTATATCACCAAACTAAAGCTGAAAATTCCAAAAAGTGACTTTTTTCATGTTATTTTATAAGAATTGAGTTTTGAATCGGAAGAGGATGTCTACAGTGGCCATCTGTCTTGCTTTTTGATGTCATATTTTGCATTTTTCAGATGTCAGTTAATCAGAAATGTTCAAATTCAATAATATAGCCAAATTTTGAAAAAAACAAAAGTTCCAGAAGTGCTGCCCTCTAACTCCTTTTTTTTTTTTTTTTGACTCTCTCCCTTTCCTCTTTTATGGTGCACCAGCTGCCTATGTAGAGATGTATGTACAATGTTTATTCCTCGAACATATAAAGCATGTTGTTCTGAAACTTTGTCATTCATGGAACATTTATGAGATTACAAAAGTCATATGGAGAATTTTTTACTTTATTGCAGTTAAATAGAATGTCAACAAAGTAGTTTATGATTGTTTACCTCTTAACCCTTTAAGCGGTTTGCCCGCACAGTGTACGTGCTACCCGAAATTGACCTCATCTGGTTTGCCCGTACGGCGTACGGGCATCGATATTTTCTGATTTCCTTTTCTGGTTTGCCCGAATTTTTCATTATTGAAAGAGACTATTTAGTAGTATTATTTTTCAACATATGGTGCAGTTTGTCCATGTATATGAAATGCTTTTCATCCGGGTTTTTCTATGTAGCGGGAAAGCGGGAACTTTTTGTTCTAATGTATGACTAAACAGTATGAAAAAGACTTCCGAACTGTTTTGAAAATTGTAAACTTCAAAATTCACAGTAAGTGTGAGAGAAATTTTTGCAAAATTTTTAAACCATTCTTTACTGCAGAATGTACTTGAAAAAAGCAAACATTTAGGGTTTTTGTGACTAAAATTTTAAAATAAAAAATGTTGTAAAAGCATTAAAAACGAAAAAAAAATTCTTGATATTCTTATTCTGTTAAGTATGGTACTTAACTATATGCAATAAAAATATATGCCTTTTTTGGAAGCATTTCTGGTAAAATAATTGACCGCTTAAAGGGTTAACCATGTGCGCTTATATTTCAGAACATTCTTAATACTGATGTACTTATAACACAGTTTGAGTAAGCCTGCAACTATCTCAGAATTATTTTACACTTTGATCAAGAAGAAAACACTTTTCGGGAAATGTAAGGTAAATACACCTGCAGATTAAGTTTTCGGGACTGTGTCTTCGAGACTAGCTATATCCTACCTAGAGTTTTTGCACTTGTGCTCATTCAAATGAAAGTTTAGAAAGAAAGTCTTATCTGAACTGAAAAGTTAGGGACTAAGTCCTTATAGCAATATATACTTTAAAGGACTGCATGATGTTTACCTCTTTGTTGTCCTTAATGAGCCTAGGGCGTTCAAGTGAAAGTTCTGCGAAGTGAGATAATGGTAACGTGCTACGAGCATTCTTCTACATTTTTTAACTTCTAAATGATTAAAACCTTTTGCACTTGTTTACTTGTTTAAGTTTTTATTTTTCTTTCTTCTTGTACCTCATAGATAGCAGCACTTACCACAATTAGGCAGTTTATATCTAATTGAATTTTAGAGGGGTTATACAAATATTTGTGCCACTTTGCAGAAGATAAATGAGAATGTGTGTGGCTTCAACGTCTAATCTACAGAAAGATGAGTTATGTCCTTTACATTATAACAATAGTGATTTATCTAATTCAGATAATGAGAGTGGAGCATTCTCAACTGATGAATTTTAGATTAAATCATTGGTACATAGTTCTACATTTTATTGTAAAGAATGATGTTGGACAGTATATTCGCTATGTTTTAGAGCTTATCATACTCTAAAAAATTTGTTAAAAAATATTGTTATTTTTTCAAGAAAAAAATATGTACAATTTATATACACATGTATTTCAAAATTAATAATCATGTTTATTTGCTTATAATTTTACTTAATATTCATTTACATTCATTCTTTGGGAGTGTATAAAAGTGATGGCTCTACAGAAAAAACAAAACTACATGGAGCGAAAAACGGATGTGAGCTTATGGAGATTCTTTGCAGCTGTCCTTATCCAAAGGAAGACTTTTAGGGAAAATATCTTTACTCTGCAGGAAATTTTTAGGGATCGAGTCCTTCTCCTAAAAGGACTTGTTGGTTGTGTCCTTTTACTTATAGCATTCGTTGAACTGAAGTCTTACCCTAATGAAGATATTTGGAGACTGTTTATCTAAATGGGGATATTTACAACTAAACTTATTCCAAATATTAAAGGAAATATTTAGGAGCTGCGTTGTTATGTATATGGCTAACTCTAATTTACTTTCATGGAAATCAATTTTTTAAAATTGGAATTTATGCATTTTGTAAAAGCAACTCAAAATATTTCAAGCCCCAGCAATACTTCCTGATGACAAGACATTTTCTCCATAAAAAGAGATGATAATAATTCACACTGACCAACTTACCTCAATTTCAAACAGATGTGCTATATGAAAACATACTGCTGCTCTGGATAAGGAACAAGGACTGGAGTCTGCCAGGACGAGCTGAAAATGCTTGAAAGATTTTTCATAGTCATGCAAAACTTTGAAAATTAAAGCCAAACGAAGGTGCACTTCATTCGACCTAATAAATCCAGGGTTGAGGTAAAGCAGTTGTTGGAACACTCGGATGGACCTAGAAGAAAATATCAAGAATTAAAACAATACTAATGGATATTTTACAAAAACAAAAAACATAAAATATTTTTATTAACACAACATTTTTGTGGCAAAAAAAAAAAAAAAAAACAATTACTTGATAAAAGAAGAAAAAAAAACTCATACAAAAATTTTTAAAAATCATTCCTAGAAAAACCTTCATGTTAAATTTTGCACTTTTCTAGGGATAAGCTAAAAATTTCAACTGGAAAAAACAAATTTAAAAGAATCACTTTTAATCCCTTTAGGACCATAAGCTCTGAAGTAGAATACAGAAGTATGCAGTGTTGTCAAGAAAAAAGTATATTTTTAAGCAATAACAATTTGTTTTTGCTAGTACAAAACACATATACAGGTCTTTTAAAAATCAGCATGCCATTCAAAATAATTCATTTATTCATTCATTCATTCATTATTATCGCTACCGAAGTATCCTAGTTTGAGTATTTGAAATTGTTGTTTTACTGAATATTTCTACATGGAGAGAAAATTTCGAGTCAAGCGATGAAATATTTAATTAAAACTCATAAAATGTTTCACATCTACCTGAAAAGTTAATTTACATTATATGCTGCACCAAGCAACAAAAAGAACTTTTGGTTTCGTGTCATAGAGAGCTCTCTTCGGGAAAAACTCTGAATGCACTTCTTGCTGCGCAAAAAATTTTATGAAGAATATCACATCCCCATCTTGTGTTTCAATTTAATTTAATAATACACAAAATAATTTATACTGTAAATATCTACCTTTTAATTTTTTAACTATATCTCAAATTTCAATTCCTTAATGAAAAAAATACAGAAAAAAAATTCTCTTTTGGCTAGCGGCTAGCAAAAAGTAAGAACAAAAAAAGTTATACAATATTATATTTATTAAAGTAGTCAATTGGAACTTAAAAAATAGGTAATTTGAAGTATAATCAGTGCCAGTCATTATATCTCAAATTACAAATTTCAGTCTGTCAATGTATTGTTATTTATCAGTTAACAAAAACTATATTCTTTATTTGTTTCTCTTAATAGTTTATTTTAGTCTTGGAAATAGTAATAATAAATGAGATACTGTTTAACAAAGTATTGATTGAGAAAATGCAAAATCACAAAGCCAGTAAGCATATTAATTAAACTGTGTCAAAATGTTTAAAATATTGGGTTTTCAATTGCTTCTTTTCTTTAGTAATATTGATTATCCATCAAAATCACAAAGGTTAGAAAAAATCATTAGGCCTTTAAGCATTCCAAGGTTTAGCTCTTTTGTATCATAAGGTTTCCTTTTTCTTTCTAAATTTCAAAACTAGAGGACTAGAAAAGCACCATTGCTTAAAAATATAAAAACAGTAAAAGTAAAAGATAGCCCCAAGTAGATAAGTACATAAATTAGGAATATGAATAATCAGTTAAGGTGTTCCAGTGTTTATATAACAAATATAAGAACATAAGTCACTAAGCAATCATTATTCGCTGTTAGTTAGATTTTCTGCATAATACTCATTTTCAAAGTAAAAACGTTAGGTTTATGTCTCTCTCTCTCTCTCTTTCTGTGCATGAAAATCTCTTTCCATAGAAGAAGAAAAAGCAGGGCCGTCATTTCAAGTTTTCCCGGGGGGTTGGGGCAAAGGGTCCAAACACAATGCAATTTCATCGCAAAACATTAAAAACCACGCCCACTTATATGCAAATACATTGATTTCTCAAAGTCGGGGGGGGGGGGTGACACCCCCCCCCCTAAATGACGGGCCTGAGAAAAAAAAACAATTAAAAAAATGTGCACGACAATTACAACAAAGTAAATATCCCCAATTTCTAAAGAACGCAGTTTAGTTTAAATATGTACCACAATTAGAACAAAAAAAGATCCTTCAAAAAAAAATTTTATTTGATTAAAATATTAAAATATGCAGTACATTTTCAAACAAAACGAAAATTCCCCTCTCCCAAAAAAAAAATTAATCAAATATTAATGAAAATCATTTATTTTCGTCAAAATTTAATTAAACAGATGCATTTCAGTTCAAACAAATTGAAAATCCTTCTTACTCCAGGAAAAGAAAAAGAGTAATTAAAACGTGAATGACAGACATTAAAGTAAAGTAAAATCCTACCCCCCCCCCAATTAAAAAAAGCAATTAAAATGTTTCTAACACAGAAAGAACAAAATAGAAGCCCCCCTCCAAGAAAAAAGAACTGAGAATCTCTCTCTCTACCCTGACGAAAAAATAATTTCATTAAAATAATCATTTAAAATAATAGGAAAAAAAAATGTCTGAAAAAATATTTAAATACAAATTACAGTCAGAACAGAATAAAAAATCAACCTCTAACCCCTCCCTGGAAGAAATAATCAAATATCACCAGACAAAATTTTTCTCATAATGTTAAAAAATAGGCTGTAAAAAATTTTGTATATGCAAAATTTCAAATTCTTGGTCTCTTAGGCGGTCGGTCCTGTTTATACATAATGACTTAGTGGATTGAGTTTCGGCTTGGGTTTTCGCTAACTTAGAATTACTTATAGTCTCTGTTGTAATTGAGAAAGTGGTAACAATCATCTTGAGAGAGAAAAAAAAGCTCTTTCGAAAGACACATTAAGGTAAGTAGAAGAGACATTTCTATCCCCCGAAAATTAGCTTGAAAAGTAATTATAAAAATGTATTCAAAGTTTTGGTCCTGAGAAGACATTAACTGCCTGAAGGCGAAAAAACTCCCATGCTTCCGACAGCCCTCTCGTTTTGAATTTTTCCAGGGCAAAGGGAAGGGAGCATAGAGGGGACATATACTTAATGAAAATCACACCAAAATAAAAAGGAAAAACTGTGCCCAATACAGTGGCGTATCCAGGGGGGTGCCAAGGGACCAATGCACCCCCCAAGATTTTGTAAGACTATAAAAAATGGTGGCACCGAATTTTGAAAAACATGTAACCTTCATGTAAATATGCTTCAGGTTTTTTCAATGAAAAATATTTTATGGACACTGAAATATTGTCATATTATTTTCTGTTTTCGATAATAAGAAGCAAAACTAATTGTTATTCTGTAATTGTGGAAATGTAAGATATGCGTTGTACCCGCGCCTCTCACAAACATTGTTAGACATTTAAGCATCCTATTAATTGCAGATTATTTAAATGATTTAAATGTGTTTAAGCATCGCTTCTCCTCTTATTTTCTCTTTTTTAAAGATTATTTAGAACAAACTGTCAAATTATAATTTTACATCGTAAAGAAAAAATCAACAAAACACCAGCTTATTTTTTTTTTTTTCGAAATGTGACAAATTGGATTCTTGTTTAATAACTTATCGCACATTTAAAAAAAATGTTTTTTATATTAACACTTACATTGAAACATTACTGCTCATTTCAGCAATAAATTTTTACCTTGGAGAAAAAGGGATCAGTTTCTACTTTATTTTCTCATGGGATGAAATGAAAGTTTTTATTTTATTATTAAAAGTTTTATTAGAAATGAATAAATAAACAAGTTGAAATATTAATGAAGGAATGCAAATGAATGAATTAATCAATGAGCATATCCGGGATTTAAAAAAAAAAGGAGTAAGTAATAGCTGAAAAAGAAAACAATTTTCCAGAAAGTGCAAAATATTATTTAATGTGTATGAAATTTGGAAAATGAGTTGTATATATTCCCTTTGATTTTTAAGTCTATTTATATTTGAATCGCAATCGTCCAATCGACTATAGGTTTAAGAATATAGTTAGTATATTGCTAGGTGGATGGCGCAGAAGAGTTAAAATGTTTTAACATTCCAATTTGCCCCGTTATTTAAATCTTACCCCCACGTTCCCCAACATCTGAAGGACGTTTAAATGGACATTTTGTAGAATATGCATAAGAAAATGCGTGCATATAAGCTAAGAAAAATCTTATCTTTGATGAAACAAAAATAATCATAAAATAAAACTTCATAAAAACCAAAATGTCCAAAAAATTTCATTTTGGTACTCTCGGACCTTCAAAAATATTTTTTAATCATGCAACTATTTTTTTTTAAAAAATTATAAACGATCTATCTATTTTCCGATGGAGACTTGAGTGCTTTTAGCTTGAGATTTTTTTTCGTAATATATATTGTTCTTGCATGATATTGATTTTTGTGGGGGAAAAAAAAAAACAATCTTTGAGCAACGTTCAATAGAAAAAATTAAATCGAAATACTGCGTTTTTAAAGTTTCACCATATTTCTTGATTTTTTTACTTTCTCATCACAGTGTCGATGTTCGATGTGCACCCCCCAAAATCAATTCCTGGATACGCCACTGGCCCAATACATAAATTGGGAAAAACCAGGAGGGCAATTAATCATCCCCCACAATTTACTCCAAATGACAACGATTTGTTTCGAACGAAAAGTGAAAAAGAGTTGTTTGAAAGCGAGCGACCCCCCTTGAAGGACGCCGAAGTTGTTCATCTGATTGTAGTTATGCAAGACAGGAATCTGTGTCAAGGCCTTTTCCGACACTCCCACTCATTCACTAAAATGGCATTTTGCCAAGTCATTACGATAGGGCAATGGTTTGTAACACATCTTCACCCGACTCCAAACGTACAATGACTAGAAAAACATTTATTCTTCAGACTATTTGGAGGAACAAGGAATAAGTGATGCAACAACCTACCGGTCTTTAAATAGCACCGCTCACTGCAGGAGAAAATAGAAAGCAAAATGCCAACATGCGCCAAGGCTTAACACGTTAGTCACGACAAGAGGTTCCTCCATAAACATTGTTGCAAATAAGACAAGTTAAAAATGTTTCAGCACATAAATTGCTGACATGATCCTGTATCGAATCTCATGTATATCGACTAAGCACGAAGTTTTTTTTCCTTCGGAGTCAATAAATGCAATTATATATATATATATATATATATATATATATATATATATATATATATATATATATATATATATATATATATATATATATATGTATGGATGGATGGCATTATGCAAAAAGGGGTTAACCCACAAAACA
>JAXGGA010020241.1:0-18622 GCA_038373865.1 Uloborus plumipes | reverse complement strand
GTTTTGTACGGAGTCAAATGAAAAGAGCGGTACTTGTCTTTTGCTCTGGAGAAAATGAACTTTTTGGGAGGTCACAGTGACCTCCGAGAATTGCGGTAAATGTGGTGAAATTACTTGCGAGAATTCTTGAGAAAATCGAACTTTTTGAGAGGTCACAATGACCTTCCATGACCTCCAACTGGGATACCCCAGCTTGCTACCCCCCCCCTAAAGTGAGTCCTGGCTACGACCATGAATAAAAATGAAACTTTTAAAAATTTACTTAACATTTCAACCTTTGTTTTGGGTTTTTCCCTCTTCACATTTGGGTAAAAAAAAATAAATAATAAAAAAAGCAGGAGTCGGGAGTCGGAGTCGGAGTCGAAAGTTTTAAAATCCCGGAGTCGGAGTCGGAGTCGACCATTTTTCCTCCGACTCCGCAGCCCTGGAATGCACAAGCTTGAAATTAAAATTTCTGCACACATATTCCATAGTCGAAAGCCCTCCTACCCCAGCAAAACAAAGCTATGCGACAAAATTACGTCTTAACTTACGTAAAACTTCTTTTCCATCATTTACATGCATGTAAAACTAGACTCCTTGAACTTTTTTTTATCTCTAGCGGTAGCTTTGATGCTCAATGGTTACATCATTCGCTGGTAAGTTCTTTGAACTCGCCTTCCATAAAAAGTTTCTTGAACTCCCATATCAAAGTTTCATTGCAAATTTGTATCAATTTCAATATTGAGGGAATGACACTTAGCGTCATCCCCTCACTAGTGAGGGGCTGACAAATTTATTAAAATTTTGAGTCTAGTACTTATAACAAACAAATTTTTCAGTTCATTCACACATAAATGTTCTTAAAACAAGAAGTAACACATGATCATTGAATTTTCCTGCATCATTTTATTTTATTTAACCGTAAAAACAGATGTGAGGGCATGACAGGTGCAAAAACCTTTTTACTTTTATGGTTTCAAATAGATTCCAAGAAAAAAATTTCTACGACTCGCTACAATACTCTTCGTGTTACCAGCTATCAATCACAAAACTTTTTCTTTAAAATCTATTATTTTATTGCCGTTCTGGGAAGAAAATTTACTGTTGTGAGGGAATGATGCTACCTGCTGGGGACAAACTTAGTGATACTTGCTTGAACTAATGCTTGAAGAAAATTTTATTTTAAATTGTTTTCGGTTACTTAAGTTTTTTCAATATTTAGAAACAACACGCACAAAAATGGGAACTTATTGTTTGTGTTCTTAGAAATTAGTGGGGACAAGTGAGGGAATGACAGTTTGGTACTTTAAACTTGCATTAAATGTATCTAATATTAAACATAGAAGTTTTGCTTCAATTATCTTGTGAAACTCTATTATAAACTGTATTTAAACAAATCAAAATATATATGAGTCATAAAACATTCACAAATCCTAACAAGGACATGGAAAGGACTGTTTCTGTGAGAATGACCCATTTATTAACTAAGTATAATCAACTTAAAATATGTAACTTATTAATTTATTAGTAACCGTCAAGTTTAATAAAATTAAAAAGATTAGATAATATTAAAAAAATTAAAATTATTAGAAAATAGTTAATTATTGAACGTTTCTGGTTCCAAGGGTTCAATAAACACAAACTTTCAAATATTATTCTCTGCCATCTTTCATTATGTTGTACAATAGTGTATAAGTGAAAGAACAATATTTCATGTAGTTATAGTTGTAAAATAAATATTCACAACAAAAAGGATTATAGGTAGAGGCTCCCGAATTCTCCTCATGATTCAGCCTGGCTGAAGCTTCGTTCCACCCTTAATAGTAAGAATAAAGCTAAATAGCCAATTGCTATAATTTTTACTTTCTTGTTTGCTTTTTTATTTTTAAATCCAAAATGATATTTTTGCACCGTTTGCTAAAATGCAGTTGAGGCTTAAGCGAACCACACCTGTAGAAGCGTGTTCAGAAAAGATTTTGAAAATTTATGTATTTTATCTTTAAATATTCCCAAAATAGCTGACTAAACATATGCAATTTAAAACAAAAGGTACACACTGGTTCATTAACGAAGAATATAATAAGTTTCGACGCCGCGTTTGCTTTTGGAGTTTTCCGCCACCTTGTCCTGCGAGACAAAAGCTGAGAATGTATTTGAAGCTCCAAATCTCTATTATTTTCCATACTTTATTTCTTATTCACGATTACCAAATAAATAAAACTTGGCTATTCTGATGTTCGCTAATCGAGTGGCTTACGAAATTTTCATTCAACAAATATGCAAAACAAAACTGGTTTATGCCTTTTCTTCCCAGCAATAGTATCAGTGGAACAATAGACGAAGGAAAGCGTGCACGCATTACTTAACGTCACTGCCGTTCCTTCGTGAGAAAAGAACTAAACTGAAAATATTCAATTGGTTGTCTATTTTTCTGCAGATAAATAAGTTTGTGCATTGGATTTATTTCCGACGGAAGACAATGATGCAAAAATTTAATTTACTGCACAAATAGCCCCAAAATAGCTTATTATAACTAAGCGTAAGAAATAATGTGATTTGTGAAGTGTAAATACAACGTTAAAGAAACACAAATGCGCAGGGATACCGCAGACACGTGTTTCGGCGTTACAAGGAACGCCTTTTCAATGCAAAAAAATTGCGAGCTTATGGATGCACAGACATCCGACAAAAGACGTGCCTGCAGTATCCCTGCGTATAAGTACTTCTTTAACATTGCATTATATACACAAAGGTATTTATTTACTTAATAATGTGATTGTTTGAAAAATAAGGAGAAACTTATTAATTTAAAAACTTAAACGGCGAACTTAATTTATCGACACTGTTAAGATTATAATCCATTATTTGTGAGTTAAAAATTACTGCTTAATAAATTACTTAATTACCCAAGTAGCATCAACTCATCGGATTTTGCTCGGCCGATCATCGAACTCCTCGTAAACTGATCCCGTAACGCACGATGACATCGTTCCGATCAGTATCCGAGCACGGTTTTCGATGAGCTACTTTTCATCGGAAAGTGATATCCTTCCGATCAACTTTCCCGATGAAAATAAGCCGAGCTATATTCCATCGGAAAATGATATCCTTCCGATCAAATTTCCCGATGAAAATATGCCGAGCTATATTCCATCGGAAAACGATATCCTTCCGATCAAGTTTCCCGATGAAAATTAGCCGAGCTATATTCCATCGGAAAACGATATCCTTCCGATCAAATTTCCCGATGAAAATATGCCAAGCTACATCGAAAATTGAAGTACTTGAGGTCTTTCCTGATGTAAAATGCCAAGCTACAGATTTCATCCGAAAGAGGTCGTAATGATCAAATTTTCTGATGAAAATTTTCCCAATCTCAAATTTTTATTAAATATGCAGTGTTGGTCTCATTAATCGTAGACTTGGTGGCGTGGTGGTAGAGCGTTGGCTTTCCGCGCCGATAACCCGGGTTCGATTCTGGAGTTGGCCAGTCGCACCTGGTTGGGGGATCGCACTACGTCTGCAAAAGGTTGTGCCTCTACTGCAGCCTCATTTGAAAAAAAAAGAAAATGATCCAAAATTCATCGCCACGGAACTAAACTGCTCGTATATTGATCCAACTCTCATCGTATTTTGATCCAAAATTTATCGCCACGGAACTACACTGCTCGTATATTGCTCCAACTCTCATCGTATTTTTATCCAAAATTGATCCTTAATTCATCGCCACGAGCTACACTGCTCGTATATTGATCTAAATCATATCGTATTTTCATCCTAAATTCATCGCCACGGAACAGCACTGCTCGCATATTGATCTAAATCACATAGTATTTTCATCCAAAGTTGATCCTAAATTCATCAGCACGGGACTGCACTGCTCGTAAATTGCTCCAAATCTCGATCGAGCAAAACTCATCGGATTTTGCTGCTCGGATTCTGTTTGGCCGATGAGACATATTGGAGCAATTCCCGATGAGAACTCATCGGAATCCGATCATCGGCCGATGAGAATTTCATCTGGTTTCGATGAATGGCCGATCACCGGCCGATGAAATTGTGCTGCTAGGGTAGCCAATTAGTGTATTTGTTGTGCACATTTTGAAAACTAAATAGCTTGAACATTTTTAAAGCAATTTTTTCAAAAATAGCATTAAAAATACACACATCCACCCACCCAATTACCTACCAACCCCACACACGAAAACAAACAATAACACTCACACATACAGATGGGTGACAAAATACGAACACCTGTGAAACATCAAAATTCTTTATTAATAGAGAGTTGGAGCACCCTTTGACTGAATTACAGATTTAATACGACGTGGGATCGATGCATAAAGGTCATTGACAACGTTTAAAGGAATATTAAGCCATTCCTCTTGCAAAGCGGCCTCTAATTCTGAAAGATATGATGGAGGTGGGAATCGAGAACGAAGTTCAGACTCCAAATATTGCCACAAATGTTCAATAATATTTGAGTCCGGAGACTGAGGGGGCCAGGCGAGATGCTCAACTTCATTGTTATGCTCTTCGAACCATGTTTAAAGGCACCTATCGGTGTGGTTAGGGGCGTTGCCGTCTTGAAAAATCGGTCGCTCTCCAGGGAATACAGTCTGTACAAAAGGATGAACATGATCCGCTAGAACGCTTTCATAGTCATTAGATTTGATTCCCCCATGCAGACGTACTAGTGACCCAAGATCATGCCTAAAAATCGCACCCTAGACAATAATGGAGCCACCAACATGTTTCACAGTTGGTAAGAGACATTCAGGATCAAACGCTTCTTTGGGTGATCTCCAGACAAGAACGCATCCAGTGGTCTGAAATAAGGTGAAGGATGATTCATCGGACCATATTACCTGCTGCCACTGCTGTGGGGTCCAGCTTTTGTGACCTCTACACCACTGACAGTGCTTGAAAGCATTGATTGCTGTCACCAAGGGTTTACGAATTGCCACTCTCCCATAAATGTCTGCTGCATGAAGTTCTCTTTGAATAGTTCTTGTTGAAACGGGGTCCTGAAGATGACTGTTCATGACTGATGCTATCTCGGATAACGATTGCTTGTGTTTTCGAGCTACTACGTACTTCAAGACACGTCTATCCCTATCATCAAGTTTTGACTTTCAGACACTGTTTCGCTTTGAAGACTCATTCTTACCTTCTTTCACGTATGCTGTCATAACGGCTGATGTAGTACTTCTGTCACCGATGCTCCACTTAAACGCGCCCCAACAATCATCCCTCTTTAGATTTCTGACAGGTCAGACATTTTGCCTCATAAAAGCTAGTTAGATAAACTCATGCAACACAGGTGACTAATGTTGAGAGACTAATAGATTCCTCTTCACGCTCACTAGGTGGCAGACTTCTGTTGCAGGTGGCGCGGCTGTGCTGCAGGTGTGAAATAAGTCACACTTTTTTCACAGGTGTTCGTATTATTTTGTCACCTATCTGTATATCCAAAACGAAAAAAATAACACTGTAAAATATAGAAAAACCACGTGAAAACCCTAGAACAGTTACGTGTTTAATAGCAGCTATAATAACTCGTAAAATTAAAATGTTTTTAATCTTTGTTACCGTAAAGTCGGGTTACTTGGACCCTAAGGGGTTACTTGAGCCCATTACAGTAAAATGATAAAATCTAGGTTTGGTACTTATTAGTTGAAGACTTGCACGTAGTTCCTCGTTTCTCCTCTAGGTAGAAGCACTCTCTAATGCTAGTACCAAACCCAGATTTTATCATTTTACTGTGGGCTCAAGTAACCTCCTTGTGGGTCCAAAACCCGACTTTACGGTACTTCAACTTAAATGTTGGAAGAGAAAAGTAGTCTGGTGGAATAACTTTAAAAGAACTTAGAGACCCAATTGGAAATGATTTTATTTTAATGAATTTTTAAAACTTCATTGAATCTAAAGTCTGAGAGGAATCCCCCCCCCCCCCAGTATCATTTACAGATTTTTTTTCATTTATTATTGCGTCTGTGAGAAAACACTACGTAATAACACAATCTATGTGATAGCAGTAAATGTATAAGTTTTCACAAAAAGTATTCCTTCAAATTTTTGCTCGAATAAAATCACACTAGAAAATTACGTTTGTTTTAAATACGTGACTGTGCATTTTATTTTCACCAAAACGGCTATAGAAAACTTTGAATTCTAACATTAACAAAAATAAATAAATAAATAGATGAAAAGAACGAAAATAAGGAGAAAAGAAATGAAGAGGAAAAAATCAGTGTTTTTTTTCCTGAAATTAACAAATTAACGAAAGTGACGAATAATTAATTCGCTGCACTTTTAATCAAAAAATAAATTCCTGAAAATTAACTAAGCTGAAAGACCCTTAATATTATTTCAGATTAAAATGATGATAATGATAAATGTTTGATTATAAATGTGTTTTTCCGATAACTTTTCCATTAATTATATTCGTATTCTATTCAAACAAAAATTTAATTCTGGATATAAGATTAGTTGAAGAAAATAAAATAAATCAAACAAATACATGCGGAATATGTAAAATGTATGAAAAGAAAGAATAAGAAAACGAATTTTTTTTTCAAAAAAACACTTAACCAGGAAATTTTTTTAAACTCATTATTATCCAATCGTAAATGAGATACAAAATGTATAACAAGCGGGCAAAACTTTCTCATCGTAAAAATTTTCGCTGCGTTATTCCTTATCAGAAATAGAATTTTGCTAATAGAACAAGCATTTTCCAGGAAAAAAGTAACACATTTTACTTCTACAAAGCCAATTTCAGTGAAAATGTCGGAAAAGTGTTTTATTTTTCATCTGGGATCCCTGAAGCCTGACGGATCCGGTAAATGAAAGTAATCTGCGATATTTTCCCTTTCAAAAACTTCCCCCAGGCAAAACAAATAACTGCCACTGTCACGTTCTATTTCCGAGATTCATTCAATGGAAGATATTTTTCTGAATTTTCTGACGCCGCAGATAATGAGCAAGATTTTCTTCTTCTTTTGAATCTATTTTCAGTCTAAATATACCTTACACGTCGCGTTGGGAAAGCAGGCATTAATCCTAATTTCGATGTAATCGATAAGGCTTTTTGAGGTCATTCTGAATATCACTTATAAAGGGTTGGACGAGTACCTCTAATCTTAAATTAATCACTAGAGTCAGCGAAGTGAAGGGGGCGGTAATTGAAATATTCCCAGGGTGTCCGTTAGAAGAGAATGCTTGTTTTAGTTGCAACTATTTTTTTCGGAAATATTTTTAACCCTTACTGAGCAAATAAGAACAAAATAAACAAGCACAGTTGACGAAGACCCAAAATGTGTTGATTCTTGAGAAAATATAGATGGTTCTGGCATAAATAGCACAAAAGTAGAAGTTTGAGTCCGTCACACCTTCAAACTTTCTTGAATGATGATTCCAATCTTGATACAACTATGTACAAAAGAGAAGGTAACAATTGATGAATAGATTAAGCAATCAACAAAAAGCAAATGTCAATAACCACAGTCCACTTAGCTGTACACCACGTAATTAAATCCAACATACGTGAAGCAGTAATTCAAATTTACTGCGCAAAGACACATTCGCAAAGCGAATAATGCAACGGATCTACAAAATAACCTGAACTGCCGCATGCAGCTCGGCTCATCTATTTTATAGCCACTAAAGATAAATCGAAAAGATTCCTGTTGCTTGTCATATTTGCGATAAGGGACCGTATACGGTTCATATTGTTACAGGGGGCTGTCCATTAATTATTAAAAAAACTATTTTCAGATCATATTCTAACTGTCACCAAATCAAGCCAAATTTGCAGACGCCTTGCAATTTCTCGCAAAAATCATGCAAAGCAGAAAAGTCAACTTTTCTGCTTTTCAGAAACTTACAACAGAACTACGATAATTTTACTTGAAGATTCTTGGAATTGACTACAAATTTAGCAAGTTAGGAATAAAACAAAACAAGAAGTTCTGTCAAGAACTAAACGAGCCTACTTTCCCGTGCATCGACATCGGCATTCTAGCATCTGATCATTATTCTCTTGATTATCTGAGACTAAAAATTGTGTCAAACATACCTTTTTAGCACTTAAAGCTGATTTCTAAAAGCAAAATATACCCCTCTTATCAGATGAAATAGACACATAAAAAGTAAATAAATGAATAAATAAAGTTTTGTCACACCTTTTAAAGACTGTTACAGTTCTTCCGTAGAAAAATTCCTCAATTGTTTTCAAAAAAAAAAAATTAAAAGTACAAAGTACATCAAAACACATTTTATCAAAGAAAGAAAAAAAAAAGAAAAAAAACTCGGCCATTGATAAAATGTCTCGAATTTCACTTTTAATCCGTTGCCAGTTGTTAAATATAAATAAAGAACAAAATGCCCTCGTGAAAGAAACATTCTTGTTACAAAAAAAAATATCGTCTGCCAAAAATAATAATATTAATAATAATAAATAAATAAAATAAAACACATGAATAAATAAACAAAAAATCGTCTGCACAGTCAGTCATTTTTTTTTCTGAGCCTGCATTTCCGCCATGTTTGCGGAGTCGGAATCAGAGTCCTCACAGAAGATTATTCAGAAAAGTACTTTATTAACATTATAGTATGTGGGCCGAAGGCAGAAAAGATGCTTAGAAACATGGTTTCGTTTGCCAACTTCGGGGACTACGAAATGTGATATTTTTCTGAATCCTTAGAGTCTACAGATGAAAAAAACACAATGTTCCCGAAAAAATATTGTCTCATTAGTTTTTTACAGGCCATTAAAGATAGATGGCAAAATATGCGAAAATGGAATTCTAGGGGCGGATAATTACGTTAAATATCATATATATGTGTCTGTCTCTGCCTATATATTTATATGTACATATAGATGGATATATAGATACTGTTTGATATTCTTTTCAGCGACCTTCCTCGAATTCGCGCATGCGTCAGGTCTCAACCGATTTTATGAAACAGGGGGGGGGATTGCGATAAGAGAGATAAGGAACGAGAAGGGATTTTTCTTTGTTTTGTTTTGTTTTTCGTTACATTCGTATATTTGAGGTGTTGATTTGTGTTGGTGTTTTTTTTTTTCTCTTCTTTATCATTTCTATAAAAATAAAATAATATCGGAGTACGTGGAAATGCTGCTATCGTGCATTTTCGTAATCAAGCTGTCTCCCTTTTTAAAACAGAACCATTCAACGTTGCTTGACAAAAATAGAGAGTTTTTCCGAAATTTCTCGTTTTTTCACAATATACAAATGGAAAATTATTGAAAATTCGACAAATATGTGTAGAAACACTGTTATACGAAGTTTGTTTAGCTTGAATTTTATTTTAAACCAATTTTTCCCACCATTTCCGCGATTTTTCGAAAAATCCAAAATTTGCTTCCCCCTCCCTCCCACCTTTAGCTCACCCCCCAGGGTCGAGGACTTTCAGTATTAACTTACTAACTACCCCTAACAATATTCTGTAGTCAAATACTCTCGCATATTCCATGCATTTTATAATGTATTCATTGACTGGATTATATAGGGCCATTAATGAAACAACGAGATTAAGAACAAGCGGAAATGTGGATTGATACATTTTTGTGATTTTCTTAGTAACTGAATCACAAAAGACGTGAAGTAAGCATATTATGACTTATTAATATATTTTGCAACAAAAAATCGTATGAAAAAGAAAAACTAGGGTAGAAAACCTGTTTATTGAAATTTTAAATTGCAAATATTTTGTGCAACAGCGCCACCTAGAGACAATTTTTGTTGTGAATGAGCCAACAGGCTAAGGAATATAGTCCCTATTTCAGTTACTAATTAAAACTTAATGAGACAAGGTCTGCTTGGGAACATTGGATTTTTCGATTGAGTACATCACTATTAGTTGATTTCAAGCAAGTTCCCGTAGTCCCTAAAATTGGTAAACGAACTTGAACGATATCGGTGCTTGGCCCACAGACTATAGGTCCTGTCATGATCTTAATGATTTCATTTAAAATTTTAAATTACATTTATTAAAGCACATCATAAAATATGCATTACTTTCAGGGGCGGATGGGGCCGGCGGGCAGCCGGGCATTTTCCCGGTGGGCCGCCTGTGTTTCGGCCGGTCTAAATTTTACAACTTGTGGCGGGTTTTTTTTTTTTTTTTTTTTTTTTTTTTTTTTTTTTTTTTTTTTGTAGTCGGCCGACCGGTCTAAATTTTAAAACTTGTGGCGTTCTTCTTTTTTTTTTTTTTTTCAGTCGGCCGGACGGCCGGTGTAATTTTACAACTTGTGATTTTTTTTTTTTTTTTTTTTCAGTCGGCCGTCTAAATTTTCAAACTTATGGTGTTTTTTTTTTTTTTTTTTTTTTTTTTTTTTAGTCGGCCGGACGGCCGGTTTAAATTTTAAAACTTGTGGCCGCCGACTCCACTGATGATGCGGCGAACATGCAAAGGAGTTACAATGGGTTTGTTTCACACATGAAAAAACAAGAACCTGAACACGTTCATGAATGGTGCCATAGCCACATTTCAAATTTAGAGTCATTCCATAGTGACTAACGTAACATTCAGAGCTGATTTTGTAACTGTTTTTACTCGCAACTTAAAGGATAAAAAATATTTTTAAGTTATGCTGGTGGATTTACAATGTACATGGTATCTATGTATCATTTCTGCTAAGAATTTAAAACAAAATTACTGACAGTAGATACTTTTTCAACCAAAATAGCAGTGTGACTAACGTAACATTTTTGCAACCCTGAAAATGAATCCTCATGCTGTGAGGCAAAAATTTCCCAAAGTTAAGCAAGTGCTAAAATTTGAATGATATATTTGAAAACTGTATAAAGTTGGCTTTTAAAAACATAAAACACATTTATTAAATCTTAATTTTTTTAGTCTTAAGTGTCCCTTTTACTCAAGATGGGAGTGTGACTAACGTAACGTGACTAACGTAACCATCGAATAATAAGCAGTATAGACACACTACAAACTATTTATTATGGCTAATCTCAATGATAATTACAATAATTTTTCAATTTTTTAAACTTCTTATGTTGTATGATTTTATTTATGTATTTATTCATTTTTTTTTGATACTTTTTTCACTTCGTTATTTTTTTCTCTTCGGCTGAGGTTGACATTTTCATGGAATGACCCTTTAGTATTAACAGATACCACGAAGTGCAATATAGAAGCAGCAACCTTCTTCTCGATATTAAATTTAGCAGCTGTTTTTTTCAAGGATTCTCACAAACGAATGGACGTGTGGAGTAATATTGTGAAAAGCAATAAAACACTTAAAGTAATAGGTGAAACACGCTGGTGGGCCAAAGAAAATGCCCTAAAACGAATTTTTGGATCCTATGACGACCCAAGCGATTCTCTATATGTTGAGCTTCTTCTGGCTTTAAATCAGATAGAAAATTGCCAACAAATTAACTGCGACAGTAGAGCTACTGCCAAAAATTTAAAAGATCAGTTTACCAAGTTTTCAACCATTCTTTTGTCGCAAATATTTTTAAGAGTTTTTAAAATCACGGGCCGCATTTCACGATATTTACAAACAGAGGGACTAAACATATTAGTTTGCAATAGTATGATCAAAAACGCTTTCGAACAGTTGAAAGAAATTCAAAGAGATTTCGACAATATTGTTCAAGCTTCTCAAAATTTTGTTCAAAATTGTTCAAATAAGCTAGAAAATGAAAATGAGAATGACATCTACATTGAAATGAAATGAGCAGTAAAAGAAGGCGGAAAATTAAGAAAATGAGTGGAGAAACAACAAGCGACGAAAAACCTTTAAATGAATATGAACGCTTTAAAATTGAAGTTTTTAATGTGATTATGGATAGCGTAGTGAATTCGATAGAAACCAGGTTTTTAAAAATTTAGAGTTAGGCCGAAGTTTGTCGTTTCTCTCGCCAGACGCGTTTTCTTCAACTGAGTAACCTTTAGTTCCAAAAACATCTTTTGAATGCTTATCTAAAAAAATTGCAAAATTTAATGAAGCTGCAACTCCAGAACGACTAGAAGAAGAATACTCTAACTTCGCTCAAAATTGGCCTAAACTTAGAAAAATTATTAAAAATCAATATGAAATATATGAGTCGCAAGAGCAAGAAAACAGTGATGATGAAAAAGAATCAGACCATGAAATTGATGAAAAGCTTGCTTCCATTTCTTGCAAAAACTCAAAATTGCGTTATTTGCTGTCAGGGCCGCGCCGTGCCAATGTGCAAAGCCGTGCGGCGCACGGGGGCGCCAGAGCCTAAAAGGCGCCGAGCTCTACCGACCAAAAAAGCTCCGAACGAAAAAAAAAAAACATTAATTCAAAATTAAAGTTGAAAATAAATTGAACTTTTCAAAAAACGAACTCAGGAAACGAACGGCGATGAAATTATATTGCTCAATGAGACAAGCAATCTGTCTCGCTGCCCATTCATAAATGAAAAAATATTGCCTTGTTTTGTCTAAACAAGCTATTCAAAAGCTTAATCTTTTACACTGGAAACACGGGATGTTGATGCATACATCAGCACGTTTCTTGCGAAAGAGGCGCCGTGTAAGCTACTTTAGCATGTCTAAGTTTATAAGCAAAAGAGTCCAAGCAAATCTTCTGCTCTTAAATAGGTTTCTTCCTTCCATTGAATTAATACTACGTTAGATTTTCTCTAGTGCAATGCATTTTAGTATTTTAACAATTGTTCGTGGGGGATTCGACTTCTTTGTGTTATCGTACATAAAAAAATACGGTAAGCATATTTGCATGTTATTTACTTGTGCGTAATATTTACATGTTGTAGACAACAGTGTAGGTTCACTTTTCAGTTTCAAAAAGGAACAATTTGACCATAATCACGCGATTATCTCCTCTTTGCTTCAAACACTAGTTTTTTTTTAATTAAAAAAAAGACCTTTGGACAATGCCATTTGCATTTCATACTAAATTTAATGCCTTTTTACGAATCCGGATTTTATTGGTTTTCTGGGAAAGATTTCAGTTTCTGATTTTGAGGGGAATATTTATACTTCAATTCAGAAGTATAATCAGCATCCTGTTGTCATATTTTGACAGACAAACAAGAAGTTCTGTCAAGAACTAAACGAGCCTACTTTCCCGTACATCGACATCGGCATTAGCATCTGATCAATATTCTCTTGATTATCTGAAACTAAAAATTATGTCAAACATATCTTTATAGCACTTAAAGCTGATTTCTGAAAGCAAAATATACCCCTCTCATCAGATAAAATAGACACGTAAAAAGTAAATAAACGAGTCAATAAAGTTTTGTCGCACCTTTTAAAGAATGTAACTGTTATAGTTCTTCCGTAGAAAAATTCCACAATCGTTTTCAAAAGAAAAAAAAATAAATAAAATAAAAGTACAAAGAACTTCGAAACACATTTTATCAAAGAAAGGAAAAAAAGTCGTTCGTTAATAAAATGTTTTGAATTTCATATTTAATCCGTTGCCAGTTGTTAAATATAAATAAGGAATAAAATGCTCTCGTGAATGAAAAATTTTTGTTGACAAAAAAAATCGTCTGATAAAAAAAAATAATAATAATAAATTAAACAAAACAAATAAATAAATAAACAAAAAATCGTCTGCCCAGTCAGTCATTTTTTCTGAGCCTGCATTTCCGCCATGTTTGCGGAGTCGGAGTCGGAATCAGAGTCCCCACAGAAGATTATTCAGAAAAGTACTTTACAATACATTATTTATCAAAACCATTTTCTTACAAAGTTAGTTTGAAGGAAATCCGCCTTGAAGTTCAGAATCAACATTCAATTTAAATTTCTCCGTAGGCGCTCATGTTAAAAATTTTTCTGAACGGTTCATCATTGAACGAAAAATGGTTCAAATTGAAAAGTGAAATATAGGAATGAGCCTCTCCGAGATCTTTTGAACAAAAAAAAGTTTATTCAATTCGGACGGTTCACTTAAAAGTTATTAGGTGGGGAAAGGTTGTTTGAACGGTTCAATGTTGAACGAAAAAAATGTTCAAATTGAAAATTTAAATACGGTAATGAAGCATCCTTGCCGAGATCTTTTGAACAAAAAAAAGTTTGTTTAAATCGGACTGTTCATTCAAAAGTTATTAGGTGTGAGGGCTTGTTTGAACCGTTCAATGTTGAACGAAAAATTGTTCAAATCGGAAATTTAAAAACGGGGATGAAGTATCCTTGCCGAGATCTTTCGAACAAAAAAAAGTTTGTTTAAATCGGACGGTTCACTCAAAATGTATTAGGGGTGAGAGCTTGTTTGAACGGTTCAATGTTGAACGAAAAATTGTTCAAATCGAAAATGTAGATACGGGAATGAAGTATCCTTGAAAAGATCTTTCGAACAAAAAAAAGTTTGTTCAAATCGGACTGTTCATTCAAAAGTTAGTATCGCGGGACCGGTTGTTTGAACGGCTCAAAGTTGAACCAAAAGTTGTTCAAATCAAAAAATCAAATATGGGAATGAGCTGTACTCGCCGAGATCTTTCCAACAAAAAAAAGTTCGCCCAAATCGGAATGTTCATTCAAAAGTTATTAGGGGGGACAGACAGACCGACAGACCGACCGACCGACCGACCGACAGACCGACACACAAATTCCCCATCTCAATACCCTACTTTCAAATTTTTAATTTTTCGATATTTATTTCATTTTTTTGTTTCTTTTTGACTTTTTTTTACTTGGCGATATTTTTTTTACTTGGCGATATTTTTTGGACTTGGCGATATTTTTTGGACTTGGCGACATTTTTTAGATGCATTAAGCCAATTTTAATGCTTTTTTCGTCTCTTTTATTTTTAACGGGAAAGTAGGCTAAAAAGCGTGATTAATTACATATATCAAATGCAAATTCGATAGATATTTATAGCTACATTAACTTTGATGTTTAAAATATTTCTTTTTTCCCAAACACAGTGGTGTATTCAAGGAGCTATTGAATTCGAAATAACTTTGAGATATGAAGTAAAAATGTACATTGTATTCCAAAATTAAATATTTGCCATGATCCGATTTTTGGCTACACGAAAAACAGAACGTTTCGATAGGAATTTAAGTGAATCTGAAAATTTTTTAAGAGTAGTATTTAACGAGTAGTAGTTTGGTTTTATAAGCAATAGTTAAAATTCAGAGTTATTCCTTTATGTTTCTAGTTAATTGTTTAACGATATTTTTAATCACTTAAATTGGTAAATGTTATTAATATTTTATGTTCAAGGTCAAGATTTTCACATTTCAGCTTACAAATGTTTATGTTTATAAATTTTTATTATATACTGATTGGGCACATTAGAATAGTCTCATCCTTTCCGTGTTAGAGCACTTGACAGTAGGTTTCGTATAGCTCATGTCAAAAACGTCGTTTTGTTTTTACCCCCCAATTTATTGAGTTATTTGCAGTAAGAAAGTCGTGTGTGTGTCTTCTCGCACGTGCAGATTTTTTTAAACTTACAATAATAATAATTAGTATTGACTTTTAGCCAGCTTCACTTTTTAAATTTTGTAATTATTTATTTTCGGTAAAATGATGAAGTCTATGTGGGACACGGTAATGAAGAAGTGTTATTTGAAATATAATATTTGTTTGAAATGATTGTGAGTTGATTACTTTTAAAAGCTCGAAATTGACGGAAAAAGTCACGAATCATATTTGGCGACGATTGACGTCGTTCAAAACACTTATTCGTGGTAACAAATCAGTCCCTTATATACAAGGGCGGATCCAGAAATGTTCCAAGGTAGGGGCGATTGAGTATTTTTTCTTACTTGCCCATTTTTTTTCTCCGTGCACCCTTGTTAACACATGTTGCTTACAAATGTTTTGGTCTTCCATTTCGAAAAATTTCCAGATCAGAGCTCCGAATCCTCACCCTTTCTCTTAATATCATCAAAAATCAACTAAAACTGCCTTTTTTGAACTTCAAAATCTAAGAACCGCTGTGGAAGAGTCCCTTAAGGGAGGGGCGATCGCCCCCATCGCCCCTCCCTTGTATCCGCCCTTGCTTATACATGCTATATGTATTTACACAGGCTATTTCAAATTTTTCCAGGGGAGCGGGGGCAAACACTGCATACACAATGTAAATTGCACCAAAAATGACAAAAACCACGCCCGCTTACATGTAAATTGATTTTTCAAAGCCGGGAAGAAGAGGAATTGACTCCCCCCCCTCCCCCAAATGACGGGCCTGTGATTTTATAAGTATTGGTTTTCTGAAAAACAGTAATAGTTAATTTATGTTCTAGAAATAAAGCAGCAACAAAAAATGTCTAAACTGGTTCTTATTTAATCTCTAAATCTCCTACACTAACTTCTTTCACGACTGCAAGTTATGTAGCAAAAACAATAAACACTCAATTTTATAAGATTTAATTAAAATTTTGAAAAATCAAACATTATTCAAAATAGCAGCGTAAAAAACGCAATATTACCGTATTTTTCGCCGTGTAAGACACACCCAATTTTAAATTAAATCCCCCAATTTTAATTAATCTTAAATTTATGCCGTATAAGACGGTGCGTCTTATACGGCAAAAAATACGGTATACAACAATGTCGTTCCACTAAAAGTTGCTCTTTGTGAAACATCGCCAAAAGGGGATATCAAGCCATAAAAGACAGCGACGCGAAACGAAACCGCGCGAACTGGCGCTCTTTGATCAAAAATAAAGAATGAGAATATCTGAAACGCCTGGCGGATTGATACAATGTTCGATTTTGATTTTAAATTAAGTCACACAGCGAAAAAAGTGAGTGATTCAAAACGTATTAATATATTTTGAAATGTAAAATGGAGTAAAAAAGTAAAATTATGGTTGAAAAACTGTTTATTAAAATTTTAGATTGCAAATATTTTGTGCAATAGCGCCACCTAGGGACAACGTCTCTAGTGAAAGAGTGACCTGGCCAAGGAAAAGAGTTCGTGTTTCAATTACTAATTAAAACTTAATGAGACAAGTTCCGCTTGGGAACATTGGATTTTTCGATTGAGTACATCAATATTAATAGATTTCAAGCAAGTTCTCGTAGTCCCTAAGATTGGTAAACGAACCTGAACGATATTTGCACTTGGCCCACAGACTATTATTTATCAAAACCATTTTCTTAAAAAGTTAGTTTGAAGGAAATCCGACTTTTAAGAGCAGGATCAACATTCAACTTAAATTCCCCGTAGGCGCTAATATTAATTTTTTTTTCTGAACGGTTCAATATTGAACGAAAAATGGTTCAAATCAAAAAGCGAAATGTGGGAATGAGCCTCTCCGAGACCTTTCAAACAAAAAAAAAAGTTTATTCCATTCGGATGGTTCACTCAGAAGTTAGTAGGTGGGGAAAGGTTGCTTGAACGGTTCAATGTTGAACGAAAAAATGTTCAAATTGAAAATTTAAATACGGTAATGAAGTATCCTTGCTGAGATTCTTCGAACAAAAAAAAAGTTTATTTAAATCGGACTGTTCACTCAAAAGTTATTAGGAGTGACAGCTTGCTTGAGCGGTTCAATGTTGAACGAAAAATTGTTCAAATCGGAAATGTAAATATGGGAATGAAGTATCCTTGACAAGATCTTTCGAACAAAAAAAAGTTTGTTCAAATCGGACTGTTCATTCAAAAGTTAGCATCGCGGGACAGGTTGTTTGAACGGTTCAAAATTGAACCAAAAATTGTTCAAACCGAAAAATCAAGTATGGGAATGAGCTGTACTCGCCGAGATCTTTCCAACAAAAAAAAGTTTGTCCAAATCGGAATGTTCATTCAAAAGTTATTAGGGGGGGACAGACAGACCGACCGACACACAAATTCTCCATCTCAATACCCTACTTTCAAATTTTTAATTTTTCGATATTCATTTTACCTTTTTATTTTTTTACATTGGCGATATTTTCTGGACTTGGCGATATTTTTTTAACTTGGCGATATTTTTTTGGACTTGGCGATATTTTTTAGATGCATTAAGCTACTTTTAATACTTTTTTCGTCTTTCTTTTATTTTTAACGGGAAAGTAGGCTAATAAAAAGACACTATTTACGAAATTTTAAAGATCAATATAGCAATACGTTGATAGGTTATATTGATCTTTAAACTTTATGTTTGTTCATACTTAACACAAAAGAACTTAAGTTAGTTACAATATTGGATATAATGTCATTAAAAGTGTTACATAAGTTGTTTTTATAATGTGAACCAACGTATCTCGTGCCCATGCCACGTTGGTTGACTCGACAAAGCTCTGTTAAAAAATTAATACAAAAAAGTTAATGAAGTGAATATTTTCAAAAAAAAAAAAAAATCTCGGATGATGAGAAATATTTAATGAAACTCATAGTACAAAATAAAACTTCTAATTTAATTTTTTGGTGAAATGAAAAATGAAAAGTAGAAAAGCAGACCAATGCGGCACGACTCCCCCTGTACTAGAAGAATTAGTTTCCTTTCAAATTAATTTACGGTTCATTTTTATCAAAAATGATTTGCTACTGATTTCAGGAGGGAGTATTTGGCAAGGAACTTTTATTGATTAATGGAATAGCACTCTGAAATCTCTGAAAAATGTTCAGATAAAATCATAAAACTATCAGTAGCAATATTTAATTCAAAAGCGTTAAAATGTTACAACTATTTTGGCACTATGTTTTCT
>JAXGGA010020240.1:0-18627 GCA_038373865.1 Uloborus plumipes | reverse complement strand
TAAGCCACAAGCAATGTATGTCCACTGCATGGCTCATCATAAAAAATAATTGTTAAAATGTTTCTTTAAATGGTAATCGACATGGACTGATTTATCTAGAAAATTTGTATGCCAATTTTAGATTATTTTACCTTGAAAATCTCACGTCAATCGGTTTGTGTAAACTATATGCACCATGAAATATTCGAAATGGCATTTTCACAACAGTAGCAAGACCAGAGGGGGTAGGAGACACAGGGTCCGTACCTTCCCCAGAATATTGAGTTGAATGTTTAAAAAAAAAGAAGATATTTTTATTATTGAAAAGAAGGGAAGAGCGTCTCGGGAAAACAAAGTAAATTTAGTAAGAAAAAAACAATGATGTCGGGGCTGGGGGAGGGGATTTTAATTTATTTTTAAAAGAAAACTTTAATTTGTATAATTTTCAATAGTTGCAAATTATTTGTCGGCCAACTGATCCCCCCCCCCTTAATTTTATATATTTTTAATAGTGACTGGAAAGAAAAAAGTCTGAAAATGCTACGCTTTCAAATTTCCCACCACCAAATCATTAAAAAGCGTCTCAAATTTCGTTTCTAGAGATCAGTTTCGTAAAATTTCTGAAATAAACAGCAGACACCAAACAAGATCAAAAATTGTTTAAAATCGCGTCTGTGGATCAACAATTTCAAAAAATTGTCGGGAACCTTTCTTTTCCAAGTGTTGTTTTTTAATCAAATTTTAAAACTCCGATTTCAGAAAACACTCCGGCATCAACCACCGAACCGCTTTGATTTGATAGCACCAAAGATCGTCAAAAATTCGGTACACTTATGAAAACATTAAGCGGGATAGCCTCTTAACACCTCCTCCTAATAAATACCATAAAATATTTCGGAAGTTTTTAGAATTTCAATTTTGGAAGATTTTTCAGGGGAGGAGTTTCGGGCCTCCCTTTCCAGTAACATTCGTCTACCACTGCGTTTTTGAATTTCAATTTCGAAACATTGTAAGGAGAAGAGGAATTTATTTAGATCTATTTTCCAAAAATCAATTAGAGACACTCCCTGAGCTCTATCCCTAAAGTCAAGAAACATGCCCTTATAATCACGTTTTTAAAACTTCGGTTTCTAAAAATTTCAGTTGAGCCCCTGATCATCTAAAACTGCGTTTTTAAAACTACAGTTTCAAAACTTTTCTGTTTTAAACTCCCGGAGCCCTCCCCCCCCCCCCCTCCTAATCAGATGAAAAATAAACATTTTGAAATGCTTCCCTAAATATTTTCTAAGCTGCTCCACTGATTTCTATTCTATTCTATTCTAGAAGTCAATAAACTTCGACACACATGAGGACTGCGTACTATTCGCCTTGCCTCCACAGATAGTACAATACAGATTTTATTGAAGGAAAGAATTTAAAGCACAGAGAAGGAAGTTACACCCAGGGCAAAGGCGGGAATCGAACCAGCGCCTCTTGAGATTACAAACTGACGGGCAGACCCACTGCGCCGTTGAGGTCCTAAACCACTGATTTAAAGGAACAAAACTCTAAAAATTTTTCCTCGGGAGGGCTACCGAACTCCCTTCATCTAGGAGACATTCTATATCCCTAGACCCACCGAGAATTGCCACCCCCCCTCCCAATAAGTTTTGCTAGTCGGCACCCCTGTTTTGCACAGGTTGATAAGAATTCTAACTGAGGATCGAATACACTTAACACTAACAGGCTACCGCACATTAGATCCACCGTCACTATTTTAACCCATTAATGCCTGATTTTTTTTTTCAAAGATATTTTGAATACTGGTTACAAACAGTGTTTAATGGACAGGAAAAATAATTTAAAAAATATTATGTAGAAAATAATGTTCTTATTAAGGAAAGAAAAATCGTCCCTTAAAAGTTAAGATAGATCCCAAAGGGTATAATACTTTTTTAACTAAATTTTTTTTCTGCCTACGATATAATATTTAAAAAGACATTTTATAAGAAGAAATAAAATCAGCAATTAACACAAACTGGGAAGCTGGGAATAACTTTGAAAACTTAGCTTTTTTTCTTGAGATTATGAGCGATGTCATTTTTGATAAAGGTCATATTAAAACTGCTACAGAACACACTTTACAATGGTTGTGTGCTGCAATCTGTTAATAACGAATTGAAACAATACCAAGGTACTAATTGAACACTATTATTTGGTTGAAATGTTCATTTTGGGGAAATTCAGACCCTTTTTTGAACCGTCCCTAAAAAGGGACGCTAGGCATTAATGGGTTAAATGAAACAAAAATGTAATTTTTCACGCAGAAACTTGACTGTCTGTTCCAAGACCCCTAATCTAACTCGCCTACGTCAAACCAGAAACGTGAAACGTGCATTTTCTCGGCTAATTTCCTTTTTTAATTTCGCAGCCAGAAACAATTTCCGCAATTACCAAACAATTCATTCCCCCCTCCAGCAGGCGACGATTTGAATCTAGATCACGCCTTGCAGATCTCCGACGCTTGCGGATCAAGTTCAGAACGCGCGAACTTGGTAATTGCAGCCACCTCCCCCTCACTTCTCGAGGTGGAATTCGTAAATTCTGCGACGGAAGATCAGGAAATGCGAGAGCGAGGTTGCCGACTAACCTTTTGCAAAAGATATGATAGGGTTTACGACAAAAAATTGTGTTGTTTTCGAATACTGAAAGTAGCATTAATTTTTTCCTGTAATTGCGTTAACCCTCGTGGGTTCCTTGGGGTCATATGTGACCCCAATGCAATTTCTGTTTAATATATTTTGTTAATCAACCATTTGTTTTTAATGGCATTTTGTGGCTTTTATTCCTCTAGTTTTCTATTCAAAATAATGCTATTATTGTGTTTTATTTTTCCCGAATTGCATTTTTTGCACATAAGACCCTTGGGGTCACTTCCCCAGAAGGCCAAAAAAAGAGGACGTTGAAACTTTTGTCCAAGAGAACTGGACAGAAAATGCATTGAAAAATGTCATAAGTGTTTGAAATTCACTTGCAAAAATCATGTTTTTTCAGGTCTGTAACAAATGTAAATAAATCTACAGTTATTGTAAGTTTTGCTCTAAAATTATAATTTTAATTCATAAACTAAATTTTACTTTAATTGTATCTTTTTATTTTTTGTTTTTTTAGCATTAAAAAGTGTGTGAACTTAAATAATGCATGTAACATTCAATAATTATAATGAATTAATTAAAGGAAGCATTGGGGTCGTTTATGACCCCAAGGGTCTTGAGTGTAACTGAAATGGGAGGGACCCACGAGGGTTAAAGTGCTGTAATAAAAAATATAACTCAACCGCGACTAGATTGCCGGTGTCAATCAAATGAGAAAACGAGTCATCTGCGTATCACCCCTTCCTAAAAATGGACAATCCTGAAAAAAGGAGGAGTCATAGGCCATCTCTGCGAAGTTGAATTATAATAAATTTTTAGCTAATTTCTTGCGTGACATAAACGGCAAGTAAAAAGTACTGTCTGTTTCCGTATTGTGCGCCTGGGAGCCACGAACGCTTCCATCTGAAAAAGGGGAAATAGTTTAGGATGCGCTCTTCCCGATGCCTTCAGCTTTTGTTCGCTTGCTACTTCCTCGTTGCATTTCCCCCCTATTTCAAGAAAGTCAGAAGAGATTTGGCGCTTGCGCAGATGTGACGGAGGTCGCACGAAAAAATTTTAGACGGAAATTTAAATTAAAAAAAAAAATCAGAGCGACATAACTAAGGCGACGAGTCGTGTATTTTCTCACAACGGAACCTTTAAATATTTCGGCATCAAGCAGTGCATTAAGAAAGAAAAGAGAGGGCATATTTTTCTTACCAGGAAAGTACTCGACATAAGTAATAATGCAAAAAGTTAAAAATGGTACCATTCGAAAGAGCATACTGAGACATGTCTTTGACCCAAAGATCAAGTGCCCTCGTCCCCTCGTTTTCGAGATAAGGGGTCTTAAAGTCGGCCGAAAATGAGCCAAATTTGAAGACTTGGCAAGAAATTGAAGCTAGATTCTCCCTTCCGCTGCTTGCTTGACATCGCATCCTTTCCATGTTTGGTCATTCGCAAAGAAAGTAAAAGATGTTTTACGTTAACCCTTTACTTGTATGAGCTAAAATAAAGAAAGCTGATCATGACTATGATGTGGAAAGCAGAGAAAGGAGCGAAAACTATACAAAGAAGTTAAAGTTTTATATTTTTACGATTGAACAATACATTTTAGAATTTTAGTTATTTTAAGTTTTTTACTGAACTAAGTAGTATGTGGTAATTATTATAACTTAAAATATATTGCACGTGTTTCTAAATGAATAATCCGGGATAATTAAATAAGTATGAAAAGCAGCTAATATGAGCTCATGTACAAAAAATGAAAGAAATAATCTTTGGGGTAGAAATTAAATTGTCATGGAGTATGATATCAGTTCTTATTTTAAAAAAAATCGATACAAGAAGTTTCACTATCTGCCAACTCTGAGCAAAAACATTTATTTTTTAAAAATTGAAATCGAGAAAAAATAAATTACTATTTTAAAAAGAAAACGAATTAGTAAATATCAATAGCTGAAAAATTATCTTCATGTTGGAAATTACATCAAGGGTAGAGGGAAATAATTATTTCCATTCTTTAAATATACTAATAAAGTCGACATTCATTGTAAAAACCCCTGCCGTTCAAACAAAATTGGTCACTGTAGCGAAAAGTCTCTGTAACGTAAATGTAAAACATATTGCATGTTAATTTCGTACTGTTTCAAAACACTGGAATAACTTTTAGGGTCACCTGGGGTAATTCCTGGTCAAAAAGCATTAACATCCAATTATCACAAAATCTATCTAAGTTAGAGTTACAAATTTTGGTATGGAGGAAGCATATTGGGATGTCCATCGAATAAAATATTCATGCTATCAACAATGCATAATGAACTTGAGTAATTGTCGTTAATTAGTGACCAGGAATTACCCCAGAGATGGGGTAATTCCTGGCCACTTACGGGGCAATTATTGGTCACTCAAATGATTGATGAAAATGCATACATTTTGTAAGCACATTATTAATACAAGTTATTAAACTAATTAGATAAAGAATTTATTTATATATATAGCTAATTAAACACTGTATTTAGTTTTTTTAAGGAAGAATGCAATTGTTTTCAACATAATAGCTTTACTTAATAAAACTTAGCCAAAATACTTTTTATACACTTTGTATGCAATAGCTACAGCTTTTATATCTATTGTGAATGAATCTTCACCTACCAAATAAATAGGTCCATAAAAAATATGATGCACATGCACCATACACACTGAGCACATGCTTCTGTCTGTTATGAACAGGTTAAGGTGAACAGTTAAGTGAATAGTACAATGCAGTTACAATTAAGCATTTTTCTTAGTATAATTAAGAATAATTATTAAAACTTATAAAATAATTGGATGAAATTTAACAAAGAAAAATTCAGTATATTGTATGCTTATCATTAACAGATAAGAATGCTACATTGCAATTACAGTTAACTTTGCAGTTAAGGCTCACAGAGTTACATATAGTTTAAATCAATAACATATGTTAATAATAGGTGAAATAATAATCCATAAATATTAAAAAAAGGACTGACCAGGAATTACCCCACTGACCAAGAATTACCCCAGTAGCCAGGGGCATTATTTGGAGCCTTCCTGCAAATTATTCAAAACAATAATGGTAAATCCAAAACTATTTTTCAGTAACTGACATGGTACCTAATTCAACCAAAAAAATGAAAAAGAAAAATATTCAGAAGTTTGAGTTTGATCACGATCTTTGTACAAATGTATCAAAACTAAGGCCAATCTTGTTTTACGAAATTTAACAAGCGATTTTAAAAATATTTTTTTTTTCGAACTAAATACACAGTCAACTCATAATTAAGTAATGAATTGCAATGAAGATAGTTCAGAGTACCTCTGTGATTTTTTTCATTTTGCTGAAGGATTATTAAGACATAAAAAGGACTGTGACCTGGAATTACCCCAGAAACTTGCTGACCAGGAATTGCCCCGGGTGATCCTACTAGTTCTGCTGTACGTTCAACGGGTTGGAAAAGACTAACAAAATTGTAAATCAATACAAGGTTTAGCTTACTTTTCTGTAAAAGTAGAAAATAGGTGAAAAAAATCATAAAAGAAGGCCTGATGCACTGGAAAAAAAACGCTCAAAACAATTGAGTCGAAAAAGCACAACTTAATAAAAATAATTAAATACACAGAGAAATTTGAAATGGGAAAGTTGAGTTTTGAGCTGCGGAAACTGTGTACCTGTCAGTCTGTCTATTGGTCAGTTTTTCTGCCCCCCGCCCCGTAATAACTTTTGAGTGCATAGTCCGATTCGATTTTTGTTTTTTTTTTGATCGAAAGATCTCAGTGACACAACACTCCCATATTCGACTTTTTGATTTGAATAATATTTCATTCAATTTCGAATTTCCGATTTGTTCCCCTGTCCTCACTTATAACTTTTGAGGGAACAAGTTCGATTCGAGCGAACAATTTTTTTTTTCGAAATATCTCAGAGAAAACACCTCATTCCTGTTTGATTTTTTTATTTGAACACATTTTCATTAAATTTTGAGCATTTTTTCTTTTTTGAAAGACCATTCTTACATACCCAGGGATGCAATTGACAAAAATGTTTAGGAGAACTCACTTTGAGTTATAGGGAAAAATTGTTTTTCCTCTTTAAAAAGCTCTCTGCTTTTAATGTCATAGGTTTGATAGTAGCTTTTTGCTTTAACTCGCACAGATAAAGTAAAAGATTATTGTAAAGCTGTCTTTCAAAAGCTTTCAAGATGACCAAAAATGGGAATTAGGTTTCCCGTTGGACGCAAATAGCGTAATCGCACCGCAGCTTCCAGTTTCATTATAACTCGCTAAAATTGGCGATTTTTCAAAAAAAATTAGCTGACTTTAGGACTTTATATTTCGATAACGGGGGCGCGAGGGCAAAAACGCGTGCGTCCAGAAACATGTTTTACCATGCTCTTTCGATTGGTACTCATTAGAAAAAAATTCATTATTCCATGATCGAGTACTTTCCTGGTTAGTGTGACATGAAGGTTGAGTGTGATACCATGCATTTTATGATATTATGAAGATAGGTTTCAGTGTTGCGTTATGAAAGTTTAAGCATGGTGAATTTATTTTTTTTATTGCTTACAGAAATATATTGTACTAGCAAAAATACCCGGCGCTGCCTGGGCCAGTAAAAATATGGAGAAACCATTTATAATCGCCTTTTTATTCCTAAACTACAAGAACTCTAAACGTATCGCTTTGACGATTTAAAATGTCGCTAAATTTGCGGTAATTGTTTTGGAATACCTAGGATAAAATTATCCTAGGTATTCTAGGTATCCTAGGTATCCTAGGTAGGCTCCCCTCCCTACTTTTTGAAAATATGCTTAAGTATTATTAAGTTAGTAATTTTTGTCAAAGAAAAATTGTCATTTAATGCTGAGAAAATATTGCTGATCATGAAATGACGCTAAAAGTTTTTGTCCTAAGTGATTTCGAAATTAGTAGGGAGCATTTGACAATTATTTGTGCGAAAAACACAAATTAATGGTAATTTTAGTTTTTGGGTTTGATTAATTCCGTATGCGGATTACTTTACGCTTTGACGTAAGTTTTAAAAGTTTTTTATTGACAATGTACGGAATCGGCCAAAAAAAAAAAACCTGAACTTTTCTTCAACTGTGGGAGTATTATCTCGATGATTAAGATTTTGGCGCAGTCTACAAAGACAACAATCGTTTTATTTTAGTTATATCGTGTAAGAAGTAAAGTATTATTACATAGTCTTTGGCGCCAAAGCTGGCGTTAGTTGAAAAAATTACCCAAATATGGGTGATTCTACGATCAATGCGTTTTTTGTGTCCCCAAAGAAAAAATAATCTGTTCAATTTCACACTCATTATATCACTAGTAGCCGCTATTTTTATGATTGTAGTGTTAAGGGTCAGACGAAATTTCAATTTTTGGGGGGTTTATCGATACCAGGGGAAAATGCGTTGCCAGGGGAGTGACACTATTGGCCGAATTCTGGCTTGATTTACAATTATTTCACTTATTTTTCGGTGTAAAATCATAGTATGGACTCATTTCTATAAGACCTGTATTCAAAAAAATTTTTTACGTTGTGATAAAAGGAAAAAAATTAATCCTGAAAATGCGATATGTTGCATACAAGTCGCACCGCAGATCCCAAATAAAATTACTTCCCGCATTATTTACGTTCATTCAAATTACTTTCACAGGGGCAATTAAGATTAAAAATGAAATTAATTATGCTTATAACACAGTTTTAATGTATATTTACCCTTTTTTCGAACAAAAATGCCAGGGGGGTGACGCCAGAGAAGTGACAAAATCACACATTACCTATAAAAACAGCATCACGCGTTCTTCTCCCCAGAACTTCAAGTAAACCGTTATGTCTGCACACAATAAGCATTACATTGTACATACGCATACTTATTTAACGATGAAATATTAAAAGTTATACTTACCAGGGGAAATACTACAGCGACTGGCGCAGTAAGCTTTGAGGCACTTTCAACAGGAACCGATGCAATAATATTCGAATTTTTTTTAAACCTCTTAGCTTGCTTTTAACTTTACTCAGCATTACACTGGTTATTCGCAATCAACATCATTCTTATGCATTTTTTATGCTAAATTTCAGTCTTTGAAGTTCGCCAGGTGGAGGTGACACTGTTGATATGGCCCGTTGAAAAGTGTATTTTTTTTTAAATAATAATAAATATTTTTTCAATGTTTACTGATGAAATAGGTTTCTCTGTTAATGTAAATGTATAATTATGGCAAAAAAACATTATGCCACGTTAGCAAAATTGAGCGTCGAACATGTTTGTATAAAAACTAGTATTTGGTCAGGCCAGGGGAGTATACATTTATGACTATTTTCGGCTGTAAATGCTAAAATAAAATAATTGCAGTGAATTAATTGGGTGGTCCATATAAAAGATAATAGTCTGTAATGCTTCTGCGTACAAAAACATTAATAAAATCAGTTTTACATGAAGTTTTTCCATTGGCCCTCTGAATTCAAATAGCGTAGAATGACCCATATAGTAATTATAATATTCTTGCAATAAATTCGGCAAGATACCTGTTCGATTGGATTCTAAGTGACCAATTGTAAGTACCCGCCCAGTCAGCGCAAACAAATTTTTAAAAATACCGTAAAGTTGTATTTAAAGTTCCATTAAATTGGAAAATAATGAACCCGATCCATTTATTAGTTGCCAATCTCTTCAAGCGATTACATTACCGATACTCTAAAACACATACTGTCTGCCCGCTCAAACGAATTCTGTCGGTTCCAAGAAATATTATTTGATTAAGCGGAGAATTCGATGAGGCGGAATCTTTAGCATTGCGACTATGGCATGGGAAATATCCAGTTCCAGGATATTTTATTCGTTTATCCGTTACCCGATTAAGCAGGACCGACAAATTTACGAAACTTGTGAAAATAATTGATACAGTGAACAATTTACTAATAAAGGAATACAATTTATTCTAAAGAAATAATATTTTCACGCAGCAATGCACATTAAGAAACACATTGTTTAAGGATAAATATTCTACTTACAGAACTAAGACTACAAAATGTTTTAAATACAAATCATGGTAAAAGCCTGAATATTCCAGATGAAGCTGGAAAAAAAAAACCTTCATGATTTGAATTGAGAAAAGCCTTGAACATTAAATACGGAAAGAAGAAATGATGCCCGCAATTTTAGCTTTCGACAGGGAGTTGAGATGATACACTAAATACTGAATTAGTTTGGTCAATGCCTTTTGATTTATGAGAAATATGTACCTTAAATTGGAATGAAAAAGGCGCTACCGATCGAACCAAGGGCGGATCCAGCTTCTGGCTAAGGAGGGGGTCATTTTCGGAAAGGGGGGGGGGTCAAGGTGCAATTTTTGGGCAAAAATGAGGGGTTTTGACAATTTTTTCGTAATTTAAGTACCAAAAATGCAATTTTTTGCTACATTTTGTCGGTTAAGGGGGGGTCATGAACCCATGACCCCCCCTCTGGATCCGCGCTGGATCGAACGTTTTTGAATATCGTTATAAATTATAGCCTAAGTGTTATTCTGATGTATAAGCTACATTATGGTAAAAGTTTCATCAAAATCCATTCAGTAGTTTTTGCGTGAAAGAGGAACAAACATCCATACATCCATCCATACCAACTTTCGCATATATAATAGTAGTAAGATTGGTCACCTGTTTAAAAATGACTTTGAAAATGAATTAACCAACAAGCTAATTTTTGTATTTTTTGAAAAATTTTTTGTGGTATACTATGAACAAAAAGAATCGGAAAATCATGGTACAAATACAGCAAATTACTCGGGTTTCTGCCTGAACTGATGCAGTTTTATGGTTTTTGGCTCAAGTTTTTCTTTCGGTTCTATTTTGTGTTTTGAATGTAATTTCCTGAATTTAGCCATACAAATGCTAAATGCTTTTTAGATTTACTAATATTGTAACGAGTCCGTAGCACCTTCAACTTTCTTCAAATGAGCATTCCAATCTTGAGGAAGTAACTATAAATTTATTTACAAGTATGTACACTATTTACAATAAGAGCAGAAAACAATTGCTAAACATCAGCAATTAGGCAGCAAACAGTACACTGTACTCTCAACAGTAACGCAGCACCACGTATCTAACGTGAACAGTAATTAAGCAATTACAAAAGCAAAACAACCATTCGCCAAGCGAACGAAAACGAGTCACCAGATCAAATCTGAAAACAACTCACTGACTTGTGTTCAAGGCCAGCTATTTATACTCGAAACGTAGTTTCGATAATGTTCCAGCAAAATCCGGAGTATTCCAAATCATTCATAACTTGAACAATTCCATTGAGAAAGTTCTAGCGATAAAAAGAAAAAGAAAAAAAAAAGAAAACACTCCGAGCGAAAAATGTCTTCACGCTTATTAAATGCAGGGCAAGTGTAAAAACTACAAAACGTTACACGGCCGGTATACAAGTGATAAAAGTGATATCTTCAGATACTTTTGCAACATGACGTCAGATAAAACCAAAACTAATGAAAATGATGCAAGGCAGGAAAAACAACAACTATTTACAAGATTTGTAACAATATGTTGGTTAAGAGTCTCTTATTTTGGTTTTACCGTAGTGTTTTCTTCTGTGAACTCTTAATGAAATGAAATGAAGTTTCGTTTCCCGCAGCTTTTTCTTCTTGCAAATACTGATTTTGATGTTTTCAGCAATTTATTGACTGCATAGGATTCTTTATGGCATGCTAATGCTTCTACTTACCAAAGATAACTCAGGGACCGAATATACTGAATTTTCGATCAACGTAAGTTACTTTACAATTTAAATGATAACTTTTCTTGTGAATTATAGTACTTTTCAGTTAACATTTTATTTCATGCTCAAATGCTCATTTATTACTTCCTTTTACGTAGTAAAGGAAGTATTGTGATCACGAAAAAAATTTCACTCAAATTTCGGTCTAAATTTTGACGTTGCTCACCCCTGAATGAATGTCGCGTAGTTTTTTCGACCTGTCAGCACGTGCATATGTACCTAACAACATACAAACAGCCGAAAAATCAATTTCGACCACCCCCGAGTAAATTACGACGAGTTTTCTCGTGACGTCTGTATGTACGTATGTGCGGATGTATGTGCGGGTGTATGTGCGGATGTATGTGCGTATGTGGCTCGCATAACTCAAAAACTATGTGCCGTAGAAACTTCTAGCTTGGTATGTAGGCTCTGAGGGGGGTCTAGTTGTGCACCTCTCCTTGTGATTGCATTCGAATGTTCCCAAAGGGGTCTTTTACCCTTTTTGGGGTAAATCAATGTTAATTTCAATACAAACTCAAGTGATATGAATTAGCGCCACCACTTGGCGACATGTCGCCAAGATTTTGGTCGCCAAGTGTTTGACGCCAACTTGGCGACAAATTTGGCGAAAAAATTATTTTTTGAATTTGGATTCAACTTGGCGCTATTGGCGATATTTTGCGAAAAATTCACTAAATGATATTAAAATCAGCAATATTTAGAAAAATAACCATTGTAAAATATTTTTTGCATTGTTTCGTGGTAGATTAGGGGAGTAAATATTTGAATTGTTACCTTACTCACTCCAAGCACTTTTTTTAACACTTAAGGCAACTACTAAGAAATTTACACGTAAAAGGAAGTAGTGTGGGGTCCATACCAGATTTTTTTTTCCTAGCATCATATACTACGTTTCAAAAACTGTATTGAAGGGTGCTAATCGCGTCTTAAGAGGATAGCGTACACCCTCGAGTGCTACTGAGCACTCCTCTGCTGAACGACATTTAAAAAAAACTCAAATTACCTCCCCCCCGTCACTAAAAATCGTAATGGTGCAGCCTGCGCCGTGGACTCCGCCCCCTCATTGCTATCTTTGCTGTTTGCAATATTATTAATACATAAATCACTTAAAATGGATAGTTTTGAATTTTGAAGTCGTCACAAACTGAAGTTTTCTCTCTAGGTGTTGACGCTAGTATTTGTCTAGAATGGGATTAAGGCTCTTGCTGTTTGTGTGTCATGAGACTTGCAATACCAGGGATCCCCGTGCCACCTGGAATTGGACTAGGAGCTGAAGAACTCTTGATCCTGTACTGGTGCGCCATTTTCACATGTCTGTTTCGTGTTATCATCGCCTGTTGCGATATAGAAATTCCTTAGGCTACCAAAAACTTGGACCTCACGCAGGGAAACTTTCAGACGTAAACACGCTGTTTTGTATCTATTAACATCAAAGGCGAGGAACTCTGAGAAATGCGAGCAAATAGTCAACAAGTGTTCGTGTTCCAAGAAATCCAGCCATGTGTTTTTTGTGATCACGGTAACATGGCAAATGGTTGACATTTGTTGCGCCCAGCGAGAATTCCTGTTCGGTGTGAAGCGACATGCCGTGACACTATTCCGAACATAAATTCGAGGGAATATAAACGCTCTGACAAGAGAACGGTAATAACTTTCATCATTTTTGGATAAACACAGGCGGTCTGATAAACTTAGCTGTCTGGGACCCCAGAGGAGACCGAGATTCGAGGTGAGAGAAGCGATCTGGAGAGCGAGCAACATGGTCGATGTTTGTCGCGCAGAGTTCTAAATATCTTCATGTACAATTTGTGTAACATAGCTGTAAATTACTGTAGAAATAAATATGCTAGAATTTTACTTGCATCCTCTGTTTCAATCAACTAACAAACAGAGTAGCCAAAACGTTACAATCCAACAACTCCGGGATGCATTGACCTGTAGTGGGACTTCGGAGCACTTGGTGACTATCACAGAAATAACCTGCTGATATCAACATCGGTGCACAGTTTTCAACAGCCGGCTTCATATCCGTGCGCACTGGACTTGGCTGGCGGGAAGTGATGAAGTTCGTTCTTTAGAGGACGTCCGTCACATACACATAATGTATTCTATTTAGCGAATATGTATTAGGGTGGGGCGAAAAATAAAAAGTTTTTCAGATCAACTTCTAATAGTTGCCAAAAGTTGTCTTTGGTGATAGTTAGCTTTTGTGCAAAATTTGAGAAAAATCGGTTAATATCTTCAGGGGGCGCTGCGATCGCAAAGTTTTATCATAGCTTTTATCGGGATTTTATGCTGAAAATATGAAAAACAATGCCGTTAGCTAATCTCGTTGCATTTTTTTTACTCATAAGATATATTCATGCATTCAAGTCATATGAAATAACTCACAAAAAAATATTTTATATGATATATTTATATTTCAAGCATTTAAAAAGAAACAAAAACGTGAAAAAAAGTGATTTTTTTTAAATATAAATATATCATATAAAATAATGTTTGTGAGTCATTTCATATGCTTTGAATGCATGAAAACATCTTTTGAGTAAAAAAAAAACGCAAAGAGACTAGCTAAAGGCATTCTTTTTGATATTTTAACCATAAAATCCATAACAAAGCTATGGTAAACCTTTGCGATCGCAGCGCCCCCTGAAGATATTAACCGATTTTTCTCAAATTTTGCACAAAAGCTAACTATCACCAAAGACAACTTTTGGCAACTATTAGAAGTTGATCTGAAAAACTTTTTATTTTTCGCCCCACCCTAATATGTATAGCTACTTTGACTATCTAATTGTCTCTTATTTTGAAAAAATAAATGCATATTTGATGCATACATAGTTCTAATTCCTCAAAAATGATTTTCATTGCTTTTGAAATATTTCATAGATCATAAACCCCACCCCAATCTCATTCGTTTAGTGTGTACTTAAATAATCAGTGTTTTTAATCATTAGGTGCAACAAAAAGCTTTAATTAAAAGAACAAAAGAAAAAATCTCCTTTAGTCAAATGTAATGAGACATGCAGTCCCGTTTTTTCGGCTCAAGTCTTTAAAAGTACATTGTTTGAGTTTTCTTTATCAGTTTGAGCTTAACTGCAGATACCCTTTTTGCGCTTAGCACGGCAGTATTACTCAAATAATTGTTTTAAATCAACTTGTTTAGTTTTATTTTACTGTATTTTCGTTTTCTGAGTTCCTACTTATGCTCCCCCCCCCCCCTCCGAAAACAATTGGCTATTTGTACTAAAAATTGAGGCTGATGGTTTCAGCACAGTTGTCAAAATAAAGCATTAGCAGCTAAAGTATTACTGCAATCCTATTAGAACAGAAAAACACAGTTGCCTCTATCACTTAAATTATTTAAATTCAGTTATCGGCAAGTTTTTTTAGCGTATAGTTAAAGAAACTCGAATCATTTTTGAAGCGAAAACTTCTTTTGTCGCGGTTGGACATTTTGAGATGGCAAAAAGGAATTGAACTCGCTCCACTGTAACCGTTACCTTTGTATGTAAGTGTATATATATTGTGTATTACGTACATTGATACACATTAGGGGTGCACCATCGAAGGCAAAACATCGATATGAACAATCAAATTCGATTTCGTTTTTATATTCTACTGATTTTTGTTGCATTAGGTTATTTAAGTGAGGTGACGCCGCTTTAAGAGCAGTAACATGAACAGATGTAAAAAGTTACGTATCTATGAAATTAAAAAATAATGATAAAAATATGATAACTTAAAATAATGGATGCGTGTCATACTTAAAAACATGTGTTCCTTAAATTTATCTTTTATGACACATATAATGCTAGAAATTTAGAGTTTGGTACTTTAAAATTTAAATGACTTTGGTGTTTTTTGAGAGGTTTTCAAATTTTAAAGAATTGTTTTGTAAGAAATGTTCGCAGTAATTGCAATCAAGATAAACACTGGCAGATAAAGCACTGATTTAGTACACTAAAACAACCTATTTTTCAAATAAAATTGAAAAACATTCAAAAAAAAAAAAATTTTTTAAGTAGTAATAATTCTTTTCAGTAAAAATGTATAAGAAAAAATATTGTTTAAAATAGTTTCAAAATTTTCGGAGGGGGTTTGAACCCTAAAAACCCACCCCTTAAGTACGGCCCTGCTCCCAAGGTACCGTGGGGGAGGGGGGGAATCGAACGTCCTCCATCATTGGAAGCTAAAACTTTTAAAATGGAGGTCCCTTAATTCCCCGTTCAATATTTATCATGTTTAGTGAAAAAGATATAACTCCTAGAAAAATAAATTGCCACTGAATTACTAGTCGGTTTATTTTTTCTAAGACAGGAATTCAAGTGAAACAGGCGATCGCAAATTACAATCGCTACTGGAAATGAATTACATTAGAACGTTTCTTGATAAAAACATCGTGACGTCAGCGTGACGTTTGCCTATGAAAAACGAGCTAGATAAACGTCACAGCCTACTTGGCGAATAAGAGGAGATCGCTGACTGCTTGTGAACTCTTATTGGCTCCACCCGTAGTGACGTCAGTGCCAAGTTAAGTTGATGATAATGTAATTCACTTCCAGTAGCGATTGCAATTCGAAGCGATTGCAATGGTGTTTCACTTGAATTCCTGCCTAAGTCAGTATGAATTTTAAAACTGCTTTCCAAATGTCTTGAAAATTTGCAGGCTTACTTTTGGAAGTTCTAAAGAGTCTGTGATCCCACTGCTGTACTGTACACCCAGTAGTTTGGAATGTATTTTTTCCAAGGTTTTTCCATGTTTATTTACTTTAACTACAGCTTCGCAAAGAATGGATCGAGAAAGTGTAGAAAGACTTTAAAAGGACTGTCGATTCCAAATTAATAGAATATCAATCTTCACTTGACATTGACTTAACCTCTTTATGACCCGACGGTACTCAGCAGTCCCGCTTATATTAATTTGGTACAGTGAACTGTCACTTATACGCCGGCCCAAGGGACCAACAGAAAAAGGCGCATAAGTGAGAGAGACGTATAAGTGAACAAGCCTGTTTAAAGGACTAAAACGCTTTCTAATGAGAGAATGAATAAGAATATTTCTATAGAAACGGGACACATTACCACGGTTTGGCAATTACTGTAACGTAAATATACAATGATAAAGAGAAAACAAAAATTGTAGCATACCTAATTACGAACTGCTCCCTTTAAAACGATGCATAATAGATAATTGTCCCTCTCCAAACTCTAGTTCATGTTCATGCGGGAAAAATGCCTTCCGTGAGCAATAAAAGAGGAAGGTGAAGAAAAATGCTTATTTTTTAAAGAAAATAAATTAAATTTTTTACATTTTAGGGAAAATTCGGCGTATAAGTGAAATATTTATCTTTAGAGCGACGCATAAACGAATGATACTATCATTATTTTGCTATGGAATGTGCTGGTACCATTTAAAATCGTCGTATAAGTGAAAAAAGCACATAAATGAGGCGGCGTATAAATGAGAGTTCACTGTATTATGAATCTTAAATGGCTGGAATCATGATGCTTTTGAGTACCACTCCTTGCACTTCGCTTAGAGGCCGATTGATGGTACCTGCGATCGGAGACTTTTTTGGGGGGGCCCTAAGTGTAAGGGGCCTTAGACCCCAAAATTTTTAAATTTTTGCTTACTAAAAATGTTTTCTGATGTATTTTCAACTCAAAAAATCAAAAATATGCATAAAAATTCATTGTTAAGTTAACCCTTCACTGCACGATTTTTTATATTTTCATGAAAAAAATCATTTGTTACCTTTTAAATAGCCCTGAGTTCAGGAAAAATGAAGAAAAAACATAATCTTAAAAATTTGCACCAAATATGATGTTTTATCTGTTTGTTCCACATATGGCGCAAAGCACATAGTATATGCTTATACCGATACGTATAATAATCAACAATGTGTTTTGGGCCATAAGTGGAACAAACAACTTTTGCCACTAAGTACAGCATATATATTTAAACATTTTTAGAACAAAGGAAATAATGACTAACACACTTCTTTCTGTAATGCAGACACTCTATTTTTAAAAAGGAAGAACCTAGACTAGTGCAACTAATTTTATTGCATACTGTTATAGCAATGTTTCAGAAGGGGCACAAAGCTCAGCTTAACTGCATTTAAATATCATAGGAATATATGAGGGTTTTTTTGGTTTGTGCCAGATCAGGCACACTATGCAGTGAAGAGTTAAATTAATATTTCGTAAAAATGATTTTTATACTAATTTATCACCCTTTTCCTACAGCTCGTTAATTGAGAATTAATCGTACTTGCTCATAATCGTTCACATAGCAGCAATAGTACCACCACCTCTTGCAGCAAAGCATATGAGGGTTTCTCCCACTGTTTGTATTAGTTGCCCAGCAAATTTTTAGTATTTGCACTTGCAGACCCTTCATTTTAAAGTGCTTTAGTTATACTATTCAAGGCAGTTACCTTAAAAACTATCTAGGTCCAAAGAACACACTATCTTTTGATAACCTAAACACAACAACGAAAAATACAACATACATTTTAAACGCGTTTAGCTGTGCAGTTTAAATTGTCTCCGTAAATAGTTAGAAATTAAATTTTCTCATACATAAACAAGAAGTTCTGTCAAGAACTAAACGAGCCTACTTTCCCGTACATCGACATAGGCATTGTAGCATCTGATCAATATTCTCTTGATTATCTAAAACTAAAAATTATGTCAAACATATCTTTTTGCACTTAAAGCTGATTTCTGAAAGCAAAATATACCCCTCTCATCAGATAAAATAGACACGTAAAAAGTAAATAAACGAGTCAATAAAGTTTTGTCGCACCTTTAAAAGAATGTAACTGCTATAGTTCTTCCGTAGAAAAATTCCACAATCGTTTTCAAAAGAAAAAAAAATAAATAAAATAAAAGTACAAAGAACTTCAAAACACATTTTATCAAAGAAAGAAAAAAAAACTCGTTCGTTAATAAAATGTCTTGAATTTCATTTTTAATCCGTTGCCAGTTGTTAAATATAAATAAGGAATAAAATGCTCTCGTGAATGAAAAATTTTTGTTAACAAAAAAAGTCTGGTAAAAAAAAATAATAATAAATTAAACAAAACAAATAAATAAATATACAAAAAATCGTCTGCCCAGTCAGTCATTTTTTCTGAAACTGCATTTCCGCCATGTTTGCGGAGTCGGAGTCGGAATCAGAGTCCTCACAGAAGATTATTCAAAAA
>JAXGGA010020239.1:0-18631 GCA_038373865.1 Uloborus plumipes | reverse complement strand
CAACTTCATCGACCAAGTTCCTCGGTTCCTACTACTACTGACCTAAAATAAAATGCTGCAAATACTTACAAAAATAGATAACTAGAATCAGCTTACCCTCCTGATGGTTCTTCTTTTGTAGTTGTTAAAAATCTTAGCAGTTTATCTTTAAAATGGACTAATATCTCCAGTACTGATGCCCTTATCCAGAAATATATTATACATGTTTCCCTCAGCACATACCTAAAGCTAAAAACTTGCACAGATTTCTCAAAAAATTACATTTTAAAAAGTTGAATACGAAAAACGTTAAAAATTCAATGATGAAAACAAACAATTGAATATATATAAATACTAAAAGCAATAAAGAGATATAAACTGTAAAATGTTGAACAAAAGATGTTTTCAACATGCATGAAAAGTAGTTTCGGATCCGACAGGGTCTCCCCCGCAGAAAATCTCTGCAACTTCATCGATCAAGTTCCTCGGTTCCTACTACTACTGACCTAAAATAAAATGCTGCAAATACTTACAAAAATAGATAACTAGAATCAGCTTACCCTCCTGATGGTTCTTCTTTTGTAGTTGTTAAAAATATTAGCAGTTTATCTTTAAAATGGACTAATATCTCCAGTACTGATGCCCTTATCCAGAAATATATTATACATGTTTCCCTCAGCACATACCTAAAGCAAAAATTTTACGCATATTTTTCAAAAAATTGCATTTAAAAAAATTGATTACGAAAAACACTTAAAATTTAATGATAAAAACAAAGAAGCAAATGTATAGCAATACTAAATGCAACCGAGGAAGATGAAGTGTAAAATGTTTATCAAAAGACGTTTTCAACATGCATGAAAAGTAGTTTCATATTCGTAGAGGGCAGCGGTGCCCAACCCGCGGCACGCGTGCAAAAATATTGATAGAAACTATAATCCTTAAACTGATAAATGTCACCTCATGACGATTAAGTGTCAGGAGGCTGGCTCACAAATTGTCTGAACTACAATATTGCAGCAAAGTACTTAGCGTTAGATTCGGACATCCAACGAAAGCTGTGACGTTACAGACAATGCTTTGTAAAGCATATTTGTGCTTGTTACGAATGAAACTTTCGATGCTGCAGAATGGATTCTTGATCTGCAATAATTTCAGCTACGGATGATGAAATTTGAAAAAAAAAGTTCTCTGCAACTTAAATTAAGAAACCAGATTGGACAAAATTCGGTACGGTTGTACAACTGAAGACCCTTAAATTGTTTTTGTTACATTACTCCCCTAGCAGCATCATCTCATCGGCCGATGATCGGCCATTCATCGAAACTCGATGAAATTCTCATCGGCCGATGATCCAATATGTCTCATCGGCCAAGCAGAATCCGAGCAGTAAAACCCGATGAGAATACGATGAGATTTGGAGCAATTTAAGAGCAGAACAGTCCCGTGCCGAGAAATTTCATCGGGAAACTTGATCGGAAGGATATCGTTTTCCGATAGAATATAGCTCGGCTTATTTTCATCGGGAAAGTTGATCGGAAGGATATCGCTTTCCGATGAAAAGTAGCTCATCGAAAACCGTGCTCGGATATTGATCGGAACGATGTCATCGTGCGTTACAGTATCAGTTTACGAGGAGTTTGTTGATCGGCCGAGCAAAATCCGATGAGTTGATGCTACTTGGGTCAAAACTAATTTGAGAAAAACACTTCAAAAGTATCATCGAATTTTCCATCACAAACTCCTTGCCAAGGAATGAAACTTTTTCTCTGTTTGTGACCTTGTAAGGTTCACTGTATTAACAAACTGCAAATTAGATCTCTGAATGTTTTATGAACTTTCCCAGGAGAAAGAGGAGAGTATGGCAAGTTACTCCTTCATAGAAACCTGGCATAGCTGTCCAAAGGAAAAATAGTCATTAGATTTTAGAATGTTAGGAAGTGTGATTTTTAAAATATCTGGAAGGAAAGCAATTGGGACTTGCTACTTATGAATGTAAAATAGCAATCGAATTTAGCTATGTTATCTCTTATTAAACGGCGTTTAAGTAATTTAAATTTAAGATTGTACTTAAAAAAGTTTCCTAAACAAGTATAGGCCATCTACATTATTTTATGATGAAACTTTCGAGAATTCATTCTTTTATGATGAACTCTCTACTTTCGAGAAAAAAGAATAAAACATTAAAAATTAATACTGAAAGTAACAACACAAATTTAGTAACTTTACGATGGTACATGGAGAAAATTTTACACCTATTTTAAGTATTCATTCAGGGTTAAGTTTGATGATTTTCAGGATGATAAAAAAAATTCTGATATTTGCACATTCTTTGTCTATTTCTCTGCAAGACACTACTTGTTACCCTTCTGAAATCCAAATCGGAATTGCTGACCTTTTGTATTGGTCATCAAGAATAAGAGTTTACTTCAACAGAAAGTCATCCACGTTATATAGAAATTTGCAAATTTGTACCAACAAAATTTTTTTCTCATTTACACACTAGCCGTCTGGTGCTGTTGTAGATTTTGTTCAAAATACGCTTCTAAGCAAATATTTTTTGTTATGAATGCGGAAAAATCTAAATACCTTCTCAAGAACTAATCCTAAAATTAGACTTGGTACAAAAGATACTGACTCATAAACCACATTAAGTACAGACTGCTTATTTTTTAGAATAGAATGTTTGATGTTATTTGTTTCTATTTTAAGCATAAGCCAACTGACAGAACCTATAAAAGTGTTTATTAACGATAACTCTTGAGTTCGGACTTGTTTTATCTGCACTATCCTTTAGATTTCAATTGCTCAGATTTACGAGAAAACATGTTTTATTTAGAGAAGAACTACATAGTCAACAAATAATCTATTTTTAACTTAAAAAAAAAAAAACTCAGGTTTTTTGGAAAAATACAATGTGGCACGCTGAGCTTTTTCTCTCCGAACAGTGGCACTCTCCCTAAAAAGGTTGGCCACCCCTGCGTTAGGGTCTCCCCCGCAGAAAATCTCTGCAAATTCATCGACCAAGTTCCTCGGTTCCTAACAGCATTCATTTTGACGCTGTTAATTTAGTGGCGCCGATGGTGAACAGATATTTTTAGTTTTTGGTTTAAAAAAACTGTTTCCGCACAATTTGTGTTTAAAAATACAGGTGCGGAAATAAATCATTGAAAATAAAAAACCTATGCAGTCTTTTTTTTCAATCCAAATTTGCTTAGTGTTCATTTCATATAGAAATGAATTTCATAGAAAGATTTCCTACAATTACTGTGGTACTATTAAAGCTTTTTAGTTATAAGAGATAAGAAGGTTATCTAGGAGTGCATCACAGTGGCACAGACAAATATAAAATATAGTCAAAACTAATGATGAATAAGTTCAAAGCCGCTGCTTTCAAAAGCAGGTAGAAAGGGCTAAATATCGTCAAATTGAAGCCAGATTCGAAAAATTGTATTTTTGCGCCAAATTTGTCGCCAACTTGGCGATATATCGCCAAGTTGGCGACAAATGTGGCGATCAAAAGCTTGGCGATGTATCACTGAGAGGCCGCCAAATCATATCACTTTTTAGTTTGCATTGTTGAAGTCAAAGTTTAAGAGAGAAAAATTTCGCGATTACTACTTTTCTTTTGCTATGAAAAAGGAATTAAAAGAGTTACCTTTGTGTCCAAAAAATCACAGAGATGCTAGCAGCTCAAAAGTTTTTCTTTGAATGACGTAAAACGAGTCGTGGAAACAAAATATTGTTAATGTAACAATTGACAACCATTGTTGTAATCAAAGTAAATTTTTTTCAACATTGTATATCATTTGTTCTACAATAGGAAGACAGTTTTGTTTGTTGCGGGGTTCTTTTGCTAAAAATGATGGATAAAATAGAAAATATGTAAAATAATTGATTTTGAAGATATATTTTTTGAAAGCACAAAATATTTTAAAACATCAAAAATTTTAAAAACTTGAAAAAAAAAAAAAAAAAAAAGTCATGACACACTATTTCCTCAATTTAAACCCAGTATTAAAAAAAAGGGAATTTTTTTAACTTAAAGTGCCCTCAGCCTTGATAATTCACTTTAAATGTTTATTATGAAGCTTATGTACCAATACATACAATACTCCTCCGTCGCAAATTACTCGCTGCACTAAGGTAGAAAATTTTGTCCCAAATAAGCTGCTACATTTATATGTTTTTGCACTAAACACTGAAATTGAGGCTTTTAAGATTTTTTGTAAACGTTTCTCTGAGATTTCAAGGTGACATACTATTAGGCAGCAGGGCTCCCCAAGCTTAAATTTTTGGGAGGGGGAAAATTCTCAATTTGCCGAATGGAACTTCGAAATGTGACGAATGAAAAAAATACGAGTATGTACACAAACCTAATACCATTACTTTGTGAGAAAAGACGATGGGTATCACTTAAAAAAAGAAAAAGAAAAAAAAACAAGAAGTTTGATAACTAACAACGGGGTTGTATGCTGAATCGTCAAAGAGATTGATTAGATTTCTGAGATACATATATACAGATTAAAACATATTAACTGCAAAACAGATTGTAAAATATTGCATATTAGTAACTTACTTTTCAATGGCGAATCAATGAAATTATAACAGGATTTTTTTTCAACACTATTTCTTCATATATTACATGCATAATTTATTGAAAATAATGAAAACTAATTTTATTAAATTCTAAGAAAAAAGCATAATGTCTGAAAAATAATTTGAACAAAGATTAAAATTAATTTATGGCTAAAATTTTTACACAATTTTTTCCAAAGGCATGACGACCTTTAACGACGAAATTAATGTTTTTAATTATTGAGGTCGGGGGTGGCGGATTTACCAAGTCACACATGTCGTAACTGTGACATAAGAGCCCGGAAAGGAATTTAAACTGCACATGAAAAAATGTTCACGTTAAACAATTTGGGAGCCCCTCCCTAAATGTATATCGACAAGCTCCCAAGTGTGGGAGTCCTATGGCCATTGATTTAAATCAGTGAGAAAAAAATGTATTGAAACAAAAGAGGAAGAAAAAAAGATCAATTTAAAACTAACCGTTAATGGCGATAATTCGCTGCTTGAAGCAGTCTTTATTTTCTTTCTTGCAGCATCAAATGGATTTTTTGGAGCTCTGGCAAGTTTCACGGAGATATGTCTTCCACGGTGGCAAAGTTCCTCATGTTTTCGTTTATAATCGTCATCAAAATTAGTTCCAAAAATTAAACACTCAACTTTATATCGTTTACGAATTATCTTCATTGCAAGCAAAATCAATAAATTAAGTAAAACAGATAGATGTATTTCAGTACTATAATTGAAACGAAGAACAATATTGAACTAGTTCGATGGTCGATTCGTTTCGTAGTAAAGAAAGTCAAGAAATGGAACTAAATAAATGAAGTTAAGCAGTTAATATTTTTCAGTGCGAGAAATGAGAAAATCTGCTAGTGAAGCAAAAAAAAAAAAAAAACTGAAGTCACCGCACATAATATTAGAGTTCTTTGCGTTCAAAGTGCAACATTTATGCATTGCAGCATTTTAACTATTTATAGTAAATAACGTCAATAAAAGAATGAGATATATTTTTATTAATCGGATCTTCTCATTTTCAAAGATGACAAATGTAAAAAAAAAAAAGAAAGATTGCAAAAAAATATTTCAATACTATCCCTGAATGTGCCGAATCGTTGTCCGATTTTGCCGAATGAGGAAGATGTTTGGGAGGTCCCGGTGACCTCCCTGGACCTCCCTTCGGGGCTCTCCTGTTAGGCAGTGACGTTTAGTTGCCAAAAATTATCTCCTTTTCTCAAGAAATCGGTACAAAAATTAGTTTCAAAAACCTAGTATTCAGACGCTCCATTTTGTAAGGATTCTTTCACTAATGAATCGTGAATTCATTAGGAAGCTAACTGATATTGCTGGTATACTGGTGCTAGGATCCTTGTAGAGTGGTGCGCTGCTTAAGAATGTACGAGCTCTGGTTTTTTGAAACCATATTACTTAAACAAAGTTTTGTAAGTTTGAGCAGTAGCGGACTTAGGTGCAACCTTCTCCAGCCGTAGAAGAAAATATTTCATTATAAAAAAATATTTTTTAGTGTAACTCATAGTGCTATTCTTCTGAATCGTGCACCCTCGAACTTGAGTATTTCAAGAATAAACCAGCAACTTAACTGATATTTTTGTTTCCAATACATTCAATGAGTTTTAGACAAGCCATAATTAAGCTATTAGAGAAATTAATTATCTAATTACTAAAAAAGTAGCATATGGGCTATTTATAAATGATGTCATGCTTTGAAGGGTGGAAAGGTATTGCGAAATTGCGACAGTTTGTGGCAAGAGAGAATGAGGTGCTAACAAAAAGTGATATTACACAGTTTTTTCATAGGAATAGCTTATTCAAGGGCGGATTTAGAAAAATTTCAAGGGAGGGGCGATTGGTTTCATTACGTATTCTTTATTACACATCTTGGTTTACAAATGTTGACCTTATATGTTTTGAACTTCAATTGGATGCAACCTGAACCGAGAAGTATTTAATATGATTTTTGCTCACCTCTGGCCTTGATTACAAGCTGATTTAGGCCTGAAATTCGCAAGGTTTCACGACACATCTGTCGGTTAGTTCATGGCGCGAAATTTATTTTTTCATTAATAAAATCAGTTTAAATAAAAAAAATGTTAATTTTTGGATTTTTTCGGTAAATAATATTAGATTTTTCCAACATGCAATACTTTTAGCCATGCAATACTTTTATTCAACCTACATTGTTTAGCTCTAAGGGGCATATTCAACTCGATTGTGTTCAATTCGATAGAATTCTATCTAACAGTGCGTAGTAAGAAATTTCGGGGTGGGGCAAGGAAATTGCTGCTGCGCTTATTGGTGACTAGAATTCGATTGAATCGAACACAATCAAGTTGAATAGTTGTACCTAATCATCTGTCTGGTCAGAGTGTAGTGCAAACAATGGTTTTATATATATTCATCAATTATATTTGTTCATGTAATAGTTTAAACTAGCTGTCGTGGCCGTCACGAAACTTTCTTCTATATCTATCTTATGAATTCCAGTTACAAAATAAAATACGTACTCGCCCGAATAATTGGAAACAGCTCCAATTTCCCAATTATCGTAATAACCCCGCAAATGCAGAATCAATGAGCGAAATTGGAAATCATTACAAAAGCCTTATTTAGATTAATTGCAAACATTTTATTTGGTAGTAAAACGAAATTGGCAACAGTTAAAAATTTCAAATCATTGAAAGTTTTCAGCTGTTTTGATAATTAAATAGCGTAAAGCGATTTTTTAATGAATTAATTTTTCGCATTGTTGACTAAGCGCAAAAATCACCCCACCCTCCCCCTGGGGTGATTGGCGCCAGAATTTAATCGATGCTTGCTTCCATATTGGGTTAGTGTTGTTCCAAATTTCATTCAAATCGCATCATTACTTCCCGAGATACAGTAGGTGCAATGACAAAATAAGCACTTTTGATTGCTCCACCCCCCATTGAGATATTGACACACAAATTGAATCAGCACCTGTACTCAATAGGGTCTACCTATGGACCAATTTTCGTTTGATTCCGCCGGTTACTTCCTGAGATATAGCAATCACCTCCGCGCAGAGCACGTGCGATTGTTCCATCCCCCTTCAAGATATTGACACGCAAATTAAATCAACACTTGTACTCAGTAGGGTTTACCTATGGACCAATTTTCGTTTGATTCCGCCTGTTACTTCCTGAGATATAGCAATCACCCCCGCGCAGAACACGTGCAATTGCTCCACCCCCCTTCAAGATATTGACACGCAAATTGAATCAGCACCTGTACTTAGTAGAGTCTACCTATGGACCAATTTTCGTTTGATTCCGCCGGTTACTTCCTGAGATATAGCAATCACTCACGCGCAGAACACGTGCGATTGCTCCACCCCCCTTGGAGGAATTCGCTAAACAAAATCAGGTGCACCAGTTCACATGGTGGTACATATGTGCTAAAATTTTTTTTCGATTTCATGCAGTAGTTTTTGCTCTAGCGCGGCCACAAAAACTGGTCACACACATACAGACTCACACACAGACACAGACAGACATTTTCCAAAAATGGTCGAAATAGACTCAGCGCACCTCAAAACGCGCAAATCCGTCAAAATTCGACATTCGAAAATTTTCACGAAACCAATTCTTTCTTCTATATATTAAATATAGAAGAAAGTAAAAATTATAGAGAGCTTTGAAACTGCATGAATCATTTTTGTAACCCATGTATTTTGCTGTAAAATAATAGTAATTTTGAATTTCTATTTTATACTTCTGTTTTGATTTTTTCTTTGAAATACATTTTTTTGCTTTAAGGGCAAAAATTTTTTTTTTTAAATAATACCGAGCAGGGTGTAACATTTGGCCCCAAAAAGGGGCTGGAGCTTTCCCCGATACTATTTTGAATTTGAATTCTTCAAAACCAAATCTTGTGCTGTTTGAGGGTGATTCTCTGTAAACGCGTCATTTTCCATACATAATCTGTCCAGGCATGTTTGTTTGAAATGTTTGTATAATAATAATTTTTATATCTCAGGAAATGAATCTATTATTTTGATTCGCAAGAGGGTCTATCGAAGTTTGTGTTTTATGATAAATCATGGCAGGAGGCAAGTCCCCTGCCTAGTATTACTAGGTTGCATAGTTGGCGTAATATTTGCAAAACTATTGGAACATAATTTGTTACGAAAATACCTATACATGTAGACACAAATCATGGACATAATACAGGGTGCCCACAAATAACTGACGGCAAAATTTATCTTTGCATAATTTAAATTCAAGATGTTTTTTACTGTTGGCAACACTTAATAGTTTTAGTTTAATTCTATGAGCAATAGTGCAAACGATTCTTTGAATTAAAATCCGTTTCATTCTTTGCATTATCAAGATGGATGCTAAACGCCGTTTAATTCTCGAATTGCATTTAAAAGGTAAGCGGAATTGTGATTTTTTTTTAAATTGAAGTATTTAAATGTGTCAAAGAGATTAATTGAAAGAACTTTAAAATTGTTTAAAGAAGCAGGTAGCGTAGAAGTAAGGCATAATGGTGAAAAAAGGGAAGTGTACGAATAAAAAAATTAATAAAATGTGCCCATGAAAGAGTGCCTCTGTAGGTGCATGCCGCTGCAGAAGCCTTTCCAAAAAGATTACCATCTGTGGTTACTGTTAAAGGAGCGAGAATATAAATCATTACTTAAACATTGATTAATAATGATTTTACTTTCATTTAACACTTATTTTATCATCATAGAAAAATTTGTATTACAGTAATAAATTGTTTTTCAACCGTCAGTTATTTGTGGGCACCCTGTAAAACTAATGTGTTTCATAATTTAACTAATTAACATTAACAAAATCATTTGCCAGCGGACTGTTTTCGCAAAGACTAACTTGCATACTTTCATCAGAAACATGGTTCTGAAAGTAAACAAAGTGGCGTTTCAACAACGTTCTCAGCAATTTCTGAAAATTCACACTGATTGCGTTAAGTTTCATGCCAAAAATATATTCAGGAGTTACAGATTTTTTTCTATTGCAGCTTTGAATTTGTGGCAGGGGACTGTTTGAAAAAACTTCGGACAGAACTTACATGACAATATTAAATTTTAGAAATGCGTAATCAGACTTTATTTAATAAAAAAAAAGTAGCTGCATTATTCTATTTTTAGATATTAATTACCAAATTTATGTAGTGTTAATAGGTTTTTGAAATGTTACCTTTAAGTGTTCGATTATACGATTGGGACAGCCAGGGGACTGTGATTTTAGGACTTAGAAAATTTCCAGAAAAAAATTTAAATTGTTATCACTCTAAATACAATTGGGTTACAAAGTATTAATCCTTTACTTGAATTAAGAGAGATAATTACTTTACATTACACTTAATTGTTTTGAAATACTCGGTCCGGACAGCCAATTACGAGTTTAGAGAGACACTCCCTTAGATTTCATGGAGTCCCTAATTAACCCCACGGATCCGTGCTTGGTAATAGGATGTGTTTGTCAGTTTGTTCACAGCGGTATGGTTCCTCCATTCATTTGAATGACTTTACAAAGACACTTCAAATTCGTTGTTTTATTCCAAAAAGTGACATAAATCTGCTTAGAATATCAGTTCGAATCTTCGCCAAACAGTCGAAAACCTTTCTTCTCATAACGTCGCCACCATGCTAAACTAACGAATGTGAAGACTGGCACTTTTCAGGAGATCCAAAACACTGCATATAGGCGATTCTCTGTAAACTCGTCATTTTTCACACGAAATCTGTCCGGGCATGGTTTTTTGAAATGTTAGTATAACTATAATACTATTGCTCAGAAAATGAATCTATTACTTTGGTTTGAAAGAGGGCCAGTTGAAGGTTGTTTTTCTTTCTGATAAATCATGATAGGGGGTAAGTCTCCTTCCTAGTATAACTAGGCAGGGGACTGTGCCAGGTGACTGTGTTTTTGCTCTTTGTTGCGTAATATCTGCAAAACTATTGGAACATAATTAATTATGAGACTACCTATAAATTTAGGCACAAATCGTGGACATAATAACTAATATGTTTCATAGTTAAACTAATTGACATTAATAAAATCACTTCCCAGAGGACTGTTTTCGCAACGACCCTGATGCAAACTTTCATCACAAATGTGGCTCTCAAACTAAATAAAGTATTGTTTCAGCACCGTTCTCAGCAATTTCAGCAAATTCACACTAATTGCTTTAAACTTCATGTCAAAAAACATTTACAAGAGTAACAGATTTTTTCTATTGGAGCTTTGAATTTGACTCAGTTCTGTTTGAAAAATCTCCGAACAGAATTTACATGACAATTTTAAGTTTTAGAAATACGTAATTAGACCTTATATCGTGAAAAATATATAGCTGCATTATTCTATTTTTAGATATGAATTGCCAAATTTAAGTAGTGTTAATAGGTTTTTGAAATATTGCCTTGAAGTGTTAAACTATTGGATTGGGACAGCCAGGTGACTGTGTTTTTGGTGCTTAGATAATTTCTAGAAAAAAAAAATTAAATAGTTACCGCTCCAAATGCAATTGGGCCACAAAGTATTAATGCTTTACTTGTATTAAGAGCAATAATTACTTTATTACACTTTATTATTTTTAAAATACTCGGTCCAGACAGCGAATTACCAGTTTACAGAGAATCGCCCATATAACTTATTCCCACCTGACGTGTTTGGTTATTCTCAATTTTTAAACTTTTATAGATATCTTTAAGTGTAAAACTATCGTTCGAAGGTATCATTTTAATTTTAATTGTTTGTAAAATTCGAACTTGGAAAAACGAAATTGAAAAACGCGATTTTTCACATTCGTTAGTTTAGCATGGTGCCGACGATATGTTGAAGAAGAATTCGATCAGTGGTTTGAGTGTCTAACGGATGTTTGAATTGGATGGTGAATGACTTCAATCAAGGATATGATTGCATGACAGAGGACAGGGGTTCGATAGGGTTGGTGAATATGACTGTACGTTTTATTTCATGCTAATTGTTTCTTTTTTACAGTCGAACCTCGTTAATTCGAACTCGCTTTAGATGATTACTGCTAAGATGAGCGACATTTACTATCCCCGTCCTATTGTATTTACCCAGAAAGCCATTTATTTTTTTTTCGGATAAGAACTACGGTTAAGACGGTTAGATTTTTTCAATTTATCGACTGTATTATTATTTTTATGCTTGTACTAGGAAGTTGCTTAAACACTAATTATAATAATACTCTGACATTTATTTGCTTATTTTATAGTGAACTTCTGTAGATATTTCTGAGACAAGCCTGTTATTTAGGGGGGGGGGCAGGGAGGGGGGGTCAATTGCCCCCCCTGACTTTGAGAAATTAATGTATTTACATATAAGTCTGCTTGGTTTTTTTAGTCTAAGATCCCACCGCAGTTTATCTACACTCATAGCGTACACTCATCACGTATATGTCAAATTAAAGCTGATTTGTTTCTGAACGTGATGCACTATGTCCGTCTATGTAAAAGTGCCCGAAACCTATAGGCAGCCTGGTCTAAACAGGTCACATGAATGTAGTATTTCTACACTCATAGCGTACACTCATGACTCATATATCAAATTGTAGCTAATTTTTTTCTGAACATGATGCACTAAGGCTGCCTATGTAAAAGTGGCCGCAACCTCTAGGCAGCCTGGCCTGAAGTTTAAGGTCCAAAATTTCAAATAGTTATAAAAGACGGAAAAATTGGTCGATTCTTTTGCTTTTTTTACTAAAATTATTCTTAATGTAAGTACTTTTTCGAAAAAAAAATTGATGAACTTAAATTTCAGAAATTGCCGGTAGGGGGCGCTTTAGACTTTGGAGCTAAAAACAACTACTTTTTAACGTTTGTTTTTATATTTTCGTAATTGATTCAAAAAGTTCAAACTCTAACTTAAATTTTGAGCCCAAAATATCAACTAATTTCCGGTTTTTAGCAATGCTCGGACCAAACGTCAAAAAATGTGTTTTTCTGCTTTTTAACTTGTCCTTTCATGTAAAAAAGATTATTAAAATCATCTGGCGATACTAATAATGTGAAAATAAGATTGAATGCACATTTTCTGAGTTGTAAAATACAAAATTTCTGGGTAAAAAATGTTGGAAAAAAAATTATTTCATCTTTTTTTTCAGTTACGAAAGGGTTCATCTGATTTTATTTTAACATTATCAGGTGATTTTAATAATTTTTTTACATGAAAGGACTAGTTGAAAAGCAGAAAAACACAATTTTTGACGTTTGGCCCGAGTGCTGCTAAAAACTGGAAATTAGTTGATATTTTGGGCTCAAAATTTAAGTTATAGTTTTAACTCTTTGAATCAATTACGAAAATATGAAAACAAACGGTAAAAAGTAGTTGTTTTTAGCTCCAAAGTCTAAAGCGCCCCCTATCGGCAATGTTTGAAATTTAAGTTCATCAATTTTTTTTCGAAAAAGTACTCACATTAAGAATAATTTTAGTAAAAAAAGCAAAAGAATCGACCGATTTTTCCGTCTTTTATAACCATTTGAAATTTTGGACCCTAAACTTCAGGCCAGGCTGCCTAGAGGTTGCGGCCACTTTTACATAGGCAGCTTTAGTGCACCACGTTCAGAAAAAAATTAGCTTCAATTTGACATATGAGTCATCAGTGTACGCTATGAGTGTAGAAATACTACATTCATGTGACCTGTCTAGGCCAGGCTGCCTATAGGTTTCGGGCACTTTTACATAGGCGGACACAGTGCATCACGTTCAGAAAAAAATCAGCTTTAATTTGACATATACGTGATGAGTGTACGCTATAAGTGTAGATAAACTGCGGTGGGATCTTAGACTATTTATGTTTTCCGATGAAATTGCATTGTGTTTGGACCCTTTGCCCCCCCCCCCCCCTGGAAAAACTTGAAATGAAGTCCCTGTTCTGAGAATTTCTAGTAGAATTTGTAGTAGTGAACAAATACCCTTTGATTCCTCTTCTAGTAGTTGTGACAAATATCTTTTGATTCCTCTTCTAGTTTCATATGATAAGAGACAAAAGTTGAATTTGGGACAAACACAACCTTTCAACCCTCGAGCATTTAAACCTAAGAATTAAAAACACGAAATTCTAAGAACATACTTTTTACATTAATTACAAGATGCTTCTGTTTTTAAATGAAGTAGGTACCCTTATTTCCTTACATTACACAAAAGAATTTTCATTACTAGCAAAGTTTTGTAATAATTTAAACATTATATTTTTAAAAAAAAAAGCTTTTGAACCCACCATTTTCCACGAGAGGGCGAAAAACTCGTTTGAAGTGATTATTCCAAAGACTTTAATCTGTTGCACAAAAAGCTCTTTCGTACGCTTTTAGTGTCTTATTAATCGCCCTTTCTCGAACAAGTAACTTTTTATTTCTTTAAAGCTTGACAAGTAAAGTAAATTGCTTTTGATGTCTGACCGCTTATTATGCTTCAGAAAGCTAAGAAAATTCAATAGGGAGTTTTAAAATGTTCGTTAAGATTTTTAAGAGCATTAGTGTATTCGATTAAAATTATGTAAGGGAAATATGTTTTAAAAAATTAATTTAATTCTTCATATATGTATAAATTTTTTCTCACTTTGTAATGTTTCTTGAAAACGCATTTTAAGTTATTCAAACTCTCACAGCATTGTAAAGTTTAAGAAATGAATCTTTTTTTAATTTTTTGAATGCTATCTTTTTATTTGGCGTGGTTATATTTGCATTCTGCACGTTTTAAAACAACTGTTTCTTGCAACTGGATGATTTAAAGTAAATAAGTCAAAAATGTTACAAATCGTGTTAAGCTTGGATTTGGATTCCTTTTTAGTTTTTCTATTAAGTGCACTAATTATGAGCAAGAAAAATACACCTTGAACTTAGATTATGTTTTTCGCAATGACGAATTGAGATAGGTTTGTGCGTGTGCATTGTCATGTGTGTGTGTGTGTGTGTGTGTGTGTGTGTGTGTGTGTGTGTGTGTGTGTGTGTGTGTGTGTGCTCCATCGCCACCGTGTGCTGCATGTACCCTCTACAGGAGCCGATAGAGACATTTGCAGACTGCCAATCTGAAAGAGGGAGTGCACGATGTTTGAGGTCCAAAAAGAAAACATTTCGCAATTTATCATTGCTCAATAAAAAAAAAAAAATCGTTATTGCGAAAAACATCATTTTTTGAGCTCAAGATGTCAAAATTCAAATGAATGCCAGGGGCTGGATGTTGTGTGCTGGATGCTGCTTTTGTTTAAAGAGGATTGTTTTAGTCGAGAGGGTCGGTTAAAAAGTAAGCCAATTTGGAGGGATATGGACGATTGCTATGATAATTGCTATGATAAAATAAAATTTAAAAACAAAATTGAATTTTGACGCGTTTCGAATTAAATTATGTTTCTACTTAATGACGAATTGCGATAGGTGAGTGTGTACACTGTTGAAACTACAGGTTGCATGTGACACCTTTAAGGGTTAAAAGTTGTAGCACCAGCGGCAACCCCTGAAGGGTGCCAATTGCCTCCCTATGGCACCCTTGAAGGTGCCATATGGAGTCAAGTGGCCCCTGTGTGTACCTTATGGCATCCAATTATTGATCCATGGCGTGCCATAGGGAGCCTAATATCATCTTCAGGGGTGCCATATGGAGTCAAGTGGCCCCTGTGTGTACCTTATGGCATCCAATTATTGATCCATGGCGTGCCATAGGGAGCCTAATATCATCTTCAGGGGTGCCATATGGAGTCAAGTGGCCCCTGTGTGTACCTTATGGCATCCAATTATTGATCCATGGCGTGCCATAGGGAGCCTAATATCACCTTCAGGGGTGCCATATGGAGTCAAGTGGCCCCTGTGTGTACCTTATGGCATCCAATTATTGATCCATGGCGTGCCATAGGGAGCCTAATATCACCTTCAGGGGTGCCATATGGAGTCAAGTGGCCCCTGTGTGTACCTTATGGCATCCAATTATTGATCCATGGCGTGCCATAGGGAGCCTAATATCATCTTCAGGGGTGCCATATGGAGTCAAGTGGCCCCTGTGTGTACCTTATGGCATCCAATTATTGATCCATGGCGTGCCATAGGGAGCCTAATATCATCTTCAGGGGTGCCATATGGAGTCAAGTGGCCCCTGTGTGTACCTTATGGCATCCAATTATTGATCCATGGCGTGCCATAGGGAGCCTAATATCACCTTCAGGGGTGCCATATGGAGTCAAGTGGCCCCTGTGTGTACCTTATGGCATCCAATTATTGATCCATGGCGTGCCATAGGGAGCCTAATATCATCTTCAGGGGTGCCATATGGAGTCAAGTGGCCCCTGTGTGTACCTTATGGCATCCAATTATTGATCCATGGCGTGCCATAGGAAGCCTAATATCATCTTCAGGGGTACCATAGGGAGTCAATTGGCAACCTTCAGGGGTGCCGCTGGTGCCACATGCAACCTGTAGTTTTAACTGTGTAGGTAAGCTATTGTGTATGCGTGCTATTTCGTCAACATGTCCTGCATGATGGCGCAGTGGGACTGCTGCAACTCCGTCTTGCTGCGTGCCGAATGGGGAATCAACAGGGACCTGTGAGTCTGTTCGAGGAAATGGCGCATGGGGTCGCGAGACGTTGACAGGTTGCCAAACGAAAAAAGAAACCATCCGGTAGCTAGGGTCCAAACAGAAAACATATGGCAATTCGTCATTGCTCAAAAAAAAAAAAAAAAAAAAAAAAAAAAAAGAAAGTCCATTAGTTGCTCACGAAAATTGACCACAAATCGAAACTTCTTTTCACGTTAGAATGACAGTGATATAAGTTAGTTTTCGTGCCGCTGATTAGACTAGTAGCCAAAATTTTCAGCTATTAGAAGCATCACTTACTCTGTACTAGTACTCGTATATAATTTATTTCCTTTCAATAAATTCATCGTAAATTTTAGAATGACTATTGATAGTCATTTAAAGTCACTTTGAAACAAGTTACAATTGAATTTTTATTAAAATTGGTATATAATTAAGAAATCTACATACAGTCCTGATTTCTTTGCAGATGTTTTTACAACACTTACAATTATTCGAAATTATGTTTAGGTTACTTACGCGACTTTTATTCTAACTACGATATAGACTGACAGAGGGATTTAATTCAATTCTGCTGAGAAATATATTTTGTCAAATATACTATAATTATATTCTCTACTTGATCATAACGTAAGGCGATGATATAAAATACATCGCTCCTTCGAACTTGCAAAGTTGTGAATGCTTTGCGCCTAAATTCTCCGAAATTGATTTCCGTCCTCGAATTTTATCTGAATTAGAATTTGCATTTCCCCTAATTTTGCTCCAGACGCATACAAAATTGCTATTAGTTTTTCGAAATAGCAAAGGTTTAACTTCCGAGTAGCTATTGCCATTCAGTTTACTTAGAAATATTTTATTTAGCTATGAGGGAGAACTCGTTTAAGTTCAATTGTTATAATTATCTTCTTAGTAAGAAGGTCGATAGGCGCTCACTTGAGGGGGGAGGGGGTCATAACCCCTATTACCCTTCCTATAGATCTGATCCTGCCTTTCGTACACTTTTGAATGATAGAGTCGTAAGCGGGCTATGCAGTTGAAGAAAAAAATGACCGATTCCGGGAATTTTATTGTCTGCTACTCCGACTCTCTTAACACAAAATCAGGCCAGCTCCGACTCAGTACTGGCAGATTTGTGAGTCTTGAGGGAAAATGGTTGACTCCAACTCCTAGAATTCTTATGCTTTCGACTCTTGACTCCGACTCCAATTACTTTACCTCAGAATCAGTGCAAACCCGACTCCACAGCCCTAGATGTAAGGCATTTAAAGTTACTTAAACACAACTTACCAGTAACTTTTCATAGAAGTTGATGCATGGAGTTAAAAAAAAAATACCTATGGTTAAGCACAATGCCTTCTCTTGAGATTAAAATTTACACTCCTGATTTGTTTGCAAACGCTATTATAAAAACAAAAAGTAAAAAAAAGGAAACTTTTTAATTACTCGAAACTTTGAAGGGGGACTTATGCCATTTATTATAACCTCGACATAATTGGTATTTTGTTCAAAGCTACTGAGAAATATATTTGGTCAAAGATACTATAATTAAATTTTCTACTTCGTTATTACCTAGGGCGATGATATCAAATACATCTCCTATTCTAACTTGCAAATTTTTGAAAGTCTTGTGCCTAAATAACCCAAATTGATTTCTTGCATCGAATTTTATCTGCATTAAAATTTGCATTTCTCCTGATTTTCCGCCAGAAGCAGACAAAATTCTAATTAATTTTTGAAAATAGAAAATTGTCTACGATTTGAGAAGCTACAGAAACTCTGTGTTTACTTTGAAATATTTTTTTTTAGATACGAAGGAGAACTCTGATCTCGAAAGTTGTGAGTGTTATCTTTGCAGAGAATAATACCAAGTGATACCAATGATCAAGAATCAAAGTTAACTTAGAGGCACAATTTATTTTAAACTTCCTACTAACATTTTGATAATTTTATCTTACTATTTTCGTCTTGCCATGTTTTTATTGAAAACGTTATTTAAAATTAAGCACGAGACTGATTTTTTGATAGGCTCTTTTTTTTTAGTTTATTTTTATTCGTGTTTTGAAAATCTTTCAGAGTCTTGGATTAAAAGCTGTTTTTTTATTTGATCTTACATAAGTAAATAATTTAATATACTCACTGTAGCAATTTTTTTGCTTTTTTTATACCTCATTTTCTCTCTGCTTTTAAACTGATAGCAAAGCAGAAATACTATCCTACTTTAAAAAAAACAAAGAAACCTGTTCTGCAAATTTCTTCTGGAGTCCAAACCTTGCACAATAACTGTCCCCATGAAGATTAATTATAGCTCTAGAATATCAAGCTGAAGCTCCACGTTTTTCACTCCTTCGAAACTTAAGTGTCATTTAGGCTGAACTTCAAAGCAATGCTTAAGGGAAAAGTAACTTTGAACGAGTAACTTCCCAAAATTTCTACCCTTTTGTTTGTGTTCAGGAAAAAAAAAAATAAAGTTTCAATTTTGCATTTGGAATAAAAGGGTGTTAGTCAGATGATAGCTTG